>JAQIXD010000004.1:0-98102 GCA_034699985.1 Minunthozetes semirufus
CTCTCTCTCTCTCTCTCTCTCTCTCTCTCTCTCTCAGAAAAGAAACTGCTTTTCAGTTGAAATTTTTGTTTGAAATTAAGTTTTGGAAAATATTTTGAATTTAACGATAAAACTAACGACTCTTTCCAGTAGTGAAAGGTTTGTTTGAATTGAATTAAGTTTTTTTTTAATTTCTATATTTTAAAAGTTTTCCTTTCATTTAAGTAAAGAAGATTTTCTTGACTTTAATTACATCTAAAATAATTGGAATTCCAGTTCCATCCGAAACATTCAAAAATAGTTGACTCAAAAACGAATAAAAGTTTTTCATAGTTTAGATTTTGATTTATTTGTTTGCGATTCACAACTAATTATTTATTGTAATCAAAGTGTTGACGGATTTTTGATTTTACTTTTTTAGAATAATTGAATGACAGCTCAAAACAAATGTGTATTTAATTAATAAAACAAATATTTGATTAAATACACCATTAAGTTATGTAACGAATAATTGAGTCGTTGTTTGCGTTTAAATGACAAGTCGTTTGGCGGCAATTCTTTGATGCAAAATATAAAAGCGAACAACTTTTGGTCTCAGGGGAGGTGTGAGGCATATAATACCGACTCATATAATAGAGTGTAATTCGGGCACTACTCATATCAAAGCTCATACATAATAAGAATAATAGATATACGAAGAGTTTATATTCGGTTATATATAGTGACAAAATCGCACAATAATGTCATACAACCACTCTTTCTGACGAATCTATTTCACTAATAATAATATACGCGATTTATATGTATATCCATATTGTGTTAACAATATATCGTATATATTGTCGTATATGCGTTGATCAGTGTTACTGTCAATTGGTATTCACTCCTCTTTTTCTCACTTCTGAATGTCTGGTTGGCCAACAAAATAATCGATTGACGTATAAAAATTGTTTGCCTGCGTTTACAAGTAGTTCTTCACAGCCGAACACCCGTTTCATACCCGACGCCTATCCCTAAGAATGGTTGCGCTGCGCTATAATCATCGACTCATCTTTTCATAGATCAATGTTTTTACTTTTTATTTCTGATTACTTCTAAATAATGATTATATTGTGAGTGAAACACATAACATAACTAAGAATAGTCTGAACTGAAATTGTTGTCTAACTTTGATTCCAACTCAATATTAAATCCATTAAAGAGACAAACATTTGAGGAAAGGCATTAGCGATGATAAAAATAAATAGATAATGCAGTCAAAGGTTGTTTTAGTGGTCACAAATTGCTTTACGGGCTTTGGACTCATAAATAATTCAGTTCAACAAAAGCCAATCTCTCGGGTCTGCCTCTAATTTGGGACACATATCGAGAAATAAGTTGAAACGAATTTTAAAATAAATGCTTTCATATATTTCTCAATCTTTTTTAAACATTTCTTTTCTCTGATTTTCTTTTAATCGAATTATTGTTGAAAAGTGTTTTGAGTTGTATTTCAGTTTTGAGTCCATATTATTATTACTGATATTTTCAGGACTTTATTCATACTTTTAAACATATTTTTGTCGAACCAAAACATAATCTCTTTTCTCTGTTATTTATTTCATTCAAAAGGACTTTCCGTTAAAAAGAGAAGTTTTGCCCTCTTTTTCATGCTTTTAGTGCTCAAGTGAACCACCAATAGCTGAAGTATACTCAGGAGTAATAATAATAATGTCAGTAATACCTGCTTTCGGTGATAACGCCATCGGATTCTTGAGTTACTTGAGTTACACATTGAAAACAGTGTTAACTTATTATACTTATTGACGGTATTGTACTTCAAAACCACAATTTCTCTCTCATTCATAATTTATATAATTTATAGGTATTCCCTAAAAAGGGCCAAACTTTAGTCCACTCCGATTAGTATTTTCATAAAGTGTTTCTAAATATATTATTATTATAATAAACGCTTCTTTCATAATCCATTAAATATATAGAATTGTATTTTAAACTTTTTTGAATGTATGTGTGAGGAGAATCTCATTTTTGCCTTGTTTATGATCAGGGCTTTCTTTTTAAGACTTGTTATGATAAGAAAGTGTCTGATTTTAAACGACTCAATCAATTATGGCTTTCCTTATATTCGTTGAATAGTTTTGAAACCAAAATCAGATATAGATTTTTATTATTTAAATGATTTGAAGAAATTTTTCAATTTAATCGATTGATAATCAATTGAAGACACGATAAATATATTCCTTAAATGATTTGAAGCCATTTATTTAAAATGAGATTTTGGTCTGACATGAGTGCCGTTGAAAATGATCCTGAAATCAAATGTTGAACAAAGAGATAACGCGTTTTTTAATCGACGATTAATTCTTTCACTAAAACATCATTAAAAGACTTATAAAATACTAATAAAAATTTAATAAAATTCCTTTTCGACTATAATTTGTTATTAATTTGTTATTAATGACTTAAATAGACTCCAGTTTTCACGAAAAGCGAATTCAAATTCTTCTTGTTTTTGATGCTTTTTCTTGAAATGCATTTAATGATTAATAACTTGTTTTTAATAATAATGTTTGCTTTCGGGGGTATATTATTAAACATTATTATTATTAAATAACAATATGTTTAAGCGTTGAGCCAACAAAATAGTTGTTGAAAATCATTTTTAATTAGCGAATAACAACTGATTAAAACAGATTATAACTAATGTTTAGAAAATATTGTTTTTTTGCTTACAATAGAGTAAGAGATAAACCGAGAGATACGGCGATCAAAGAAAGTTGAGTTCAGTTCAGTGATTGTTGTAATCAATTATCCGAATAACTGTTGGCTTCGAGTGAATTGAAGCGCCGTTTCTGACAATAGTCTGTTTCGGTTGGCATTTGTTCTCTCAATTGATAGATGATCTCAACTAACAGTACTCTTGTATTGAATTGAGTCAAACAATTACATCAGTTTTTCCATCAATGAATAGAATTACAGTAACGTACCCTTCATTAGGCAGACCATACCATACCTGTATCGGTATTTCTCTCTACAATGTCTACATCGGTGGTCTATGCGCCGCTTATGTTGTGCTCTTCTACTAGTCTTAGACTAGAGTCCGCTCAACTGACAGCCTGAGCGCCGGCATAGGCTGCAATCCCTCAATTTCAGTATTGGTATTACCTGTTCTGATAATAGTGTGTCAAATATCGTAGTTTATGTTTAGGGTGTCATCAAAGGCCAATTAGTGAAAGTGAAGGCCTCTCTGCTCTGAGTTCGTCACTATCCTCTGCTATCCTCTCTCTTTCTCTATCGCTTCCATATTCTTGGTATTCATTGTGCGCTCATTATTAATGTTTGTCTAAGAGCAGTGTTGTTTCCCTCGCTTAGAGCGCATTATTTTCACCAACTTTTTCACGTTATCATTATTATTGTGTTGCACTGAATCGCAAACACATTTTATGGCTGTTCTCTCCTTATGTTGCGCTTGTGGTCGACTTTTTTTTCTCTTTTAGCCTCTGGTTAAGGATGTGAATAGTAATGCGAATAATAATAATAAAGAATGAAATAATTTAAACCTAAACTATACTGTGATAATGACAGGGGCGTCGGTTGGGGGACCCCTAAGAATATATTCTCAAACAATATTATCACAAAACTGTTGTATGCTTTGAGTTAATTACAAATATTTGGTCCTTTATTTTCATTCAATAGAGAAGAGACAATACATAACTCATTGAATAATAGTTTCTTAATTTCAATTCAATTCACTTGTCTTTCAATCGATTGAATTCTTGGAATTGATTCGAGGAATTCCTCTTTTATTTTAATTGAAAGTAATATTAAATTTTTTTAATACCAAATATTTTGTTCAAAACATTGAAAACATATTATTCCGCATAAAATATAAATATTAATAATAAGAATAGTTTTGATGTTTTCATTGAATTGTTTAAAATATTAAAAATATTTTTCTTTCGTCGATTACTCCAACCATAAAATGAAAGTTCAGTCAAGGGGTTAGTCGACAGCACAGAATAGGTTGTCTAAGACTGAGGTAATAATAAATTTCTAATATAACTCGAATTTTTGTTTGAATTTTTTAGTACTTCTGTTAAATCAGTATTTAGTTTGTTATTCACTAGAATTGGTTCATTAAAATTGCAGACTATGAGCCCAAGTCTAAAATATTGAGTTATCCCCACTATTGCTCTGCCATTGTGAATACCATTCCACAAATAGTGAACACTATGTCCTCCTGTAATGCTTCCACTCAGTGATCTCTAATTGATTACATTCTCTACTCTTTGCTTTCATCTTCAGATATGTCTATTCAATACGTATAGCTTCAGAGTTGCATAGATTACAAACTCTTATATTTTACGTACATTTAGTTTATTCAATGCTCTCACAACTCGTCTCTTCATTTCTCTCAATTCTAATTTCGATTCACTCTTTTTATGGATCTTTCCCTCTCCCTGTCTCTCATATGGGTATTCCTACTTTGGTTTTCTTTTTACTTCTTTTTTTGATCAATCATTTGATGGATTGCTTTTAAATTCAAGTTTTATTTTGTAAAATACTTTTCCAGAGTTGTTCTGCAATTCCTTCAGTATCTAAGACTTAACCAAATGATTCCTCAACAGATACTCGCTTTCAGTTTATATCACATTTAAAGCAAACTTTATTCGCAAAGAATTCCATTTTTATTATCAAAAATCAAATGACATATTAGTTTAGATTTGAGTCTCGCAACAGTAAATTGCCCTGAGCTAAGTCCGGAGCTAAACAGATAACTCGACTCTTACTCCAAATGATTGTGATTTGAAATTATATTCTCATTTCAATTGTTTATTTCGCGAAATAATCGACGAAAATATGGCTTTTATTCCAAATATTTTGATTTTCAATAATACTTTTGATGCCATGAGTTAAAGCCTGGAGTCATGAGAGTCAAAGAGTATTAAATACATTTATAACGAAATGTTTTACTCTAATATGCGATTTCGTGGATCAGTTGTCTAATTAATTAAAGAATATGTATACTATATATCAGTTTTAATCAATAGTGAAAATAATTAATAGTATTTTGAAGTGAAATCTCATTTGTTGTAATGCATTGAAACGCAAAACTGGTGAATGAGAGGAAGAGAGTAATGAGAAATGTTTATCCAATTAATATTTAAAGTTAGTTAAAGCCTATTATGTCTCTCTTTTGCCCTCTTTTTTCAATTTGGATGAATAACTCTTTTGAATGCAATACTAAAGCAGTTCTACTTCAGTGTTATTATTATTTTTTGGAGCTTTAAATCTGAATTCTCTTCAATACTTCAATACTTTCTTTTACTGTTGAAAACCAGTGAAACCTACAAATACTTTATGAATGTTTCAGTGGATTCTTTGGACCGAATTATTTCATATTATTCTCTAGTATTACAGTATTTGAGAGGAAGAGCTGACGAATTGAATATTGAATGACTTATTTAGCACCTGGCAAATGGATTTCTATTATATTTAGATATGTTTTATGTATTGTATTAAGTATTAAATGTATACATAGTTCTAACCATACTAACTAGGGTTAAAAAGCGAGGAGTGGGGTGTAGGGTGGGCCTAATGCTTACACCGGGGCTTAATAAAAAGGAATGAGTTCACGACCCCATCTGCGAGACCAGTATTAGTGCGTTTACTTTTGACTAATACTTACATCAGTATTAAAGCATTGCTATTACAGTGTATTAGACATCACTTTAAATGCATTTCCCAATAAGTATTGGATATGGGATTCGAATTGAGTTTTTTTACCCTCATTCAGAGCTTTCACTATGGGATAGGAGTGGGGAATCCCACAGATTTACAAATGAAATATTTGGACAATTGGTCGACAGAGTTGTGTGAATGTGTGAACTGATCCGAAGTGATGCGCCTATACATGTAGTATACCATTGCATCTCCAGTAGTATTGAAATAGTATTGAAATTGTCTAATCAACCAAAACGCTTAGGGCTTATGTGTTGTGTTGTGCTGTGTGTTTGTCGCACAAAACTTAGCAAAAAGTACACAATATTTTGCATTTTATTTGTGATGTTATTTCAATTGAACTGAAGAACTGAACAAAAATTATTGGCCATACATACGAACAGTGCTGATGAAAGGCTCGCAAAGCCTAGTTTAGGCTTACATAACATTTGAGCTTTGCTTACATTTTCCATTAGCACTGCCTTTAGTGCCAATGGCTGCTCAACACAACTTTGTTTTACATCTGTTATGCATCAAATTGAACGCATCTATGAATATATTAAACTGGATTCTGATTGAATGCTCTTTACTCTACACACTGTCACCAGAATTGATAGCCAGAACCGTTTGAAAATTGGTTACTTGTTTACAATCTTAATAACTATTTATTACTCTTTTGCCAATTCTTTAATTCCCCAAAAGACCTGAATTTATGTATTGAGCTCTGCCTCACATATTTGGTTATCAGTACTCAGACCTGATTCGTGCGATCATTCACTTCGGTATTGAAAACTAGAAGTCTTTCAATCACTTAATGATAAAGAAGTGGAAAACGCTATCCAATGAAAGCCAATAAATTTTATTTGAGAAGAATCTGATATTTGAAGGAATACTTTAGACTTTTTAGAAAAACTCGATTCAACTCAAGTTAGAGTGGAGTGAATCTGGATTTTCGCTGATTTGAGGTAAAGAGCCAATGGTTGGGAATTATTGGTCATAATATCGTTTCAGAGCTTTATATTGCAATCCATATAACTTTTTCTCCGAAAGTGATGTAATGGAGGAGTGAGTGGAGAGAGTAGAGCACAGAGTAGGCACTAATGTAGCACAGAGTAGGCTATGCTTGTGATGTATGTAATGTACTATTATTTCATTCTATCTTCCATTTACTGGTAAAGTAAGCACTACCATTGCATCTACCGTTGGCTCTACTCTATTGCCTGTTGCCTAATATCTATTGATAACTTTATCTGTGATGCTCTTAGCTCTCTCTCTCTCTCTCTCTCTCTCTCTCTCTCTCTCTCTCTCTCTCTCTCTCTCCCAAACTGTATTGAAACTCGCATTTAGTCTCATATTTTCATTCACTTAATTACGATTCGCACAACAGTTGAAACTTCATTATTAGACACTTTTATAGGAAAGTAGGAAAGAGGGCCGGGATTTGGGAATTAGATATCCTGAACCACACATACGATGTGATGTGAATATGTGGTCAAATGATAGAGTTGAACACAGAGGTGCGATAACGCCGGCAAACTTCAAACGATAGCTTGTCTTCGCTCTGGTATCACAAATAACATTTTCATTCTAAATATGCTCTGAAAAACATCACATTTGGAGTTACATCACTCACTCACTCGACTCCATCTCTATATCTCACTATTTCTCTATCTTTTTATCTCTTTTCAAACGTAATGTGATATTCGATTCCATCGAAAGATTGATCGCAACTCTTATAGCAGTTGCAGTTATTCTGAGTGCTCTTAAAATTGAGTTTCACTCTCGTGGGTCAACTCTAATCATAACTTTATTTAAAACGAATATTAAAATTAAATTATAAAAGAAATATCTAAACCCAAACCCACACCACTTGACTCGGATCCACTTCAATCAAATTGTGAACTTTATTATCATATCTTATCTCATCTTTACTTCAAATCCACACAAAAATCATTTAAATTTTATTCATTTATTATATAAATACATATTTCCAGTAATAATACATGTTTTAAGAAACAAAAATATATCCCAAATGACACTAAATATTCAAAAGTTATTTATATTTTTCTTTAAATCATTGAATTTTTCTAAATATTAATCACTGAATAGAATCTTATTCATAGCTCGGCTTTGGTTCTGCTTACTCTTAATCTTGATGTTTGAAATTTCAATATTTTCATATGATTTTTTGATTTATACATAACTTGCTTAAACTAAATCAATATTTGTCTTTTCCATCAATTATTCAAATCTTATTTCAGTTTTTGAGTAAACATTTTGGCAGTAAATCAGTGTTTTAATAGATATTTGATAAGAATGTCCACCATTTTCAATATATTCAATATGATATTCCAACTGTAATATTATATTAAACTTGTAAATTGGAGTTGTTTTCCATACTTGAGGTTATTTTGTGGGTGATTTTGATATAATTATTCCAATCTTAGGACTAATTGGGAATTAATGGGCACTCATTCACTCAACGCTTGAATTACAAAATGTTTAATAAATTAAAAAATTGTTTTAATTTGAAATTCAAATTATAATTCAAAATTAATTAGCATTTTGTCAATCAATTACTAAATAGTTATCAATATAATCATTAAAATTGATAATTCATACGATTATCCCTGAGCATAGCACAGCACAAATTTTGTTTTTCACTAATTTTGTATTCAAAGCAATAATTAATCAATAAATGAATGTAATTTAAATTTGATTAAAGCCTTGTCTATTAGATTATGGTTTAATTAATCAATAATTCAACGAGTCATGCAAATTTGATGATGCTAATTTTATTAATTAAATGCAAGTTTTAATCATGCTATAAATATTGGTCTTGAGCATTTTGTTTTTTAGCTTTCAATTTCAATAATTAATTAGAGATTTGATTTGAGTTTTGATTTATTCAAAGAAACAAAAATTTGAATTTGTTTTAATTCAATGCTTCGTTCAGTCGATCATAAAAATAAATGATTTCAAAATCAAAACCAAAATATATTAGAAGCGATAAAATATCAATAAAAATATACAGGATTATCATCATTAACAACATTATGAGCACATGTTATCATAAATTTCTAATTTCGATATTTTTGTGTTTTAGCCGAACAAAGTTTCGATGGTTGGAGGACCACATCCCGGCTCTCCGCTATCGTTTATGATGCCTCATAATATCGAGGCTTTTCCGCAGCCACCACCAGCTCATATGGGAATACCTCCTGTCCATATCGATCCAAAGACAGGTACAATTACCGGATGGATGGATTTCGACATAAGTAAATATCTTTCCCTAAACTCATAAACTTTGCAAAAGTTATTATTCGTCTGATATCTGACTCAATGAATGATTCGGTCGAATGAGAGCCCAGAAGCCAACCATTACTTCCAAACTACAATCCAAGTGTTCACAGCTGTGGCTCTGTTTCTGTAACGCATGTTATGCTATCAAAACAACTCTTGTTATGGCATTTTAATGTCAAGTCATGCCTTCAACAACTTATAAACAAAATCAGTGTTCACTCTATCGATGAAACCCATACGTTATCACACGTTTCCCTCTATTCTCTTCCAAACTGTACTCTTCTAAGAGTATTTGCTTTCAATTTCAATAGACTTGAGTACAACGAGTAGTGCAATGAATACAATGAGCCTACAATAAGCAACTATTATCCAACTATTATTCCATCAAATATGCTCAGACAATATGGCAGCTCCTCATAATTTTATGAGTTTCAATTAGTAACACCCTGTTTACATAAGACTGTCTCAAATGAATTGGCTTTAATCTTATTTATGCACTTCTGGGAAGGGAAAGGAAAGGATGCTTATAAGTCTCAGATCAGGAATTTGCATGAAATGTATGAATGTTTTCCTGCAGATCAACTGCTGCTACCTTTTGTGCAAAGCAGTGGTGTATTGCAAGACATCACTTGTTTGCAAACAATTCAATAAAAAGAGGAATAGAAAAGAGATTAATGTCTCAAATGATTATAATTAAAGTGAAATTAGTTTTAATTAATTACGAAATGTTTAGACAATAGATATGTCTTGTGATAGCTATGCTGTCAATACAACTACTAAGAGGTCCTTATTTTTAATTAAAATATTTAATAATTAAAATCTAATGATTTGTATTGAAATAGGTATCCCTCGGCCACCGATGTATCCACTTCCAGGTCATGGCCAGTATTCTCATCCAGTATTCCCAGATTTTGCACAACAACTGCAATGGTATGAAAATGCAATCCATTTGAGCTTTAATTGCAATTAATTACTGATTTCTAACCGATATCTCCTCTTCAGGCATACCCCAGCCATGTATCCAATAACTTCGAGTGCATTTCGGGGTCCATATCCGAGCTTGTCATCAGTCCCCACATCAGGTTTTCCTGGATTCCCTCGCGCACCACTTATTTCACCTCATCCGGGACTTCCCGGTCATCCTGGTCTGGCAGCACATCAGGCCTTTTTGGCTGCCGGTTCCAAACAGCATCAAGACCTGGCGGCTGCGATGGCAGCTGCTTCTGGTATTGGTGGTAATCATCATCACTCTCACTCTCATTGTACAGAACCCAACAATCAGTCTTCAAATGGCAATAATTCGAAGCATTCTTTGCCGCCGTATTCTTCTCATTCATCAAATCATAATATCGATCAAAAGCCATCACTTAGTCGTATCAGTAATGGGAGCTCAACCGGAACCAGTACTGGAAGTGGTGGTGGAGGTGTTCGGAGTCCACCCAATTCGACCAATAGTGCCAACCATTCGCTGTCATCTCCCGGAACGCCCGAAAGTTTCAATGGAAAGACATCGAAGTCAAACAAAGACAAACCACACGTCAAGAAACCGCTCAACTCTTTTATGTTATATATGAAGGAAATGAGGCCTAAAGTTGTGGCCGAATGTACTCTAAAAGAAAGCGCAGCCATAAACCAAATATTAGGACGACGGGTATGCCCTCATATTATCCATATTAAAGATGTGACTCATTATAATATGTGTTTCCTTTTGGACAGTGGCACGCATTAACACGTGAAGAACAGGCGAAATATTATGATATGGCCAGAAAGGAAAGGTATGTCTGGTCTGTGCAAATAATACTTTTCCTTTTGCATCTGTTTTCTGATTTTTCCTCAAAATAAAAACACTTTCAATGTTTTAGTCATTAATTTTGTGTTTCAGTCATTACTTTCTTTTATTATCTCTTCGTTCATGTCTTTGATTTACTTTCAGATAAAATGATATCTTTTTCGTGAAAAATGAATTTCATTACAAAATAAATCATAATTTAGTCTAAAATATATTATTTATAATCTTTTGACTAACGATTTATCGGTTATTTTGAATTAATTTCAGTCATTTATTAGACTAATTCACGGTTCAGTTGAACAGTTCAGACATTAGAAGAGGACATAAAATGTGATAAAAGGCTTGAATGGGGGCAAAGAATCTATTAATGAAACGCTTCCACTAATTATAGTCTATAATGGCGTCAATTAAACGAAATTTTAATAAAATTTAATGTTTTGTTATTTATTTAAAAATTATTCAAAGGCTTCAAATGTTATCTCTTTTTCTCGTTTTTCATAAGTTTCTTCAGACGTGACTTTTAGTGACTTTCAAATCATTTCAAACCTTTGAAACACTTTTCTCACAAACCCTTCAAATACATGAAAATTAAGTTTAAAACTGAGAATTCATTAAAACATTTAAATTACTTTCGTTTATCTCTTTTTAGTGTTTTTAGTGTTTACTTTACTTTTAGAGGAAAACCCTTTAAATAGAGAATATTTTTATTGTTATTCTTGTGTTAACCAATTGTTTATTCTGTGCTTTTAGGCAGTTACACATGCAGTTATACCCCGGATGGACGGCCAGAGATAATTACGCTTCAAATGCCAAAAAGAAGAAGAAGAAAAGAGATAAGAATAGTGACGGAGGTATTCATCCGTTTTCAACAATTTTCCACTCATTTGAGACTCGATTTATTAATTTTATTGCTTTTTCTCAATAATACAGAAGGCGGTGCTCTTAAGAAATGTAGGGCCAGGTTCGGGTTAGACCAGCAAAACAATTGGTGCAAACCCTGCAGGTATGCCATCCTTTTGTTACTTAATTTATTAAATTTCAATCGATTACTCACTTATTGATCACTTTTTTAGGCGGAAAAAGAAGTGCATTCGTTATTTAGACGGCGGCGACACCGCCGGCGAGAGTGAAGACAATATCGGAAGTGTGGACAGTATAGAAGCGCCCACTCCTGACTCGAAGAGTGCCAATGAGAGCGATGCCGATAACCTGACGCTGTCGTCAGCAGAGCTGAGTTTGTCGAGTCCTCCAGTTCCTAATAGTGATTATCTTATACCTCATCACAACAACCATACGAACCATCATTTGATTCATTCGATTCATAACGATATAAACAGCAGTAGAGTTCAAATGTCGAGTTCGGCCTCGCCTTTAGCCCCGCAGTCATGTCCGCCACGCAATAGTCCGTTCAGTATTGAACAGTTGGCTCGACCCCATTGTCCACAAGTCAGGTCATCTTCTTCTTCGTCATCCATATCATCGGTGAATAATAGGTCTAAAACACCAAATATGACGACAACAAGTGATTCAATATCTGTACCACAACTGCCAACTCCTCCCAACTCATCGGAATCGTCAACACCTGCCATGTTATCAGTCGCCTGACCCTTAAACTGTGTTCATTAGACATAATGTCAAATATTATCACCAAATCATCACTTCTTCACCAAAACAAATAAGAGCTTCAAAATCATCAGAAAATTAGTTCAGTTTATCAATCAATTGATGCGTTCTTTTGGTTCGCATTTGTTTAACATTTAGTCTTAAGTTATCTTTAGTTGTCTTTAGTCTCACATTTTTTACAAATTTTTCTCTCAAAAAGTTTTTAGAATTTTATTCAAGAATTCAAAGCAAAAGCAATGAATTAGTTCTTTGACTGAATCAATGGCTAAAACTGTTTGATTGCGTTAATCATATGATCTCTTAATTAATGTTAATATTATTTAATGTAATGATTGGATAATTTTGAGGCAATATTTCGAAACAATTCTTGTTTTTAATGATTATTTATATAAATATTGAAGATATGAAGAGAGCGCGGATCAAATCAAAACATGAATTATCAATAAATTGTAATTTAAGGTTAAATTATATTATATTTCGCACAAAATTAAAGACTAAACTATTTCTTAAATATTATGTCGAATATTAAGACAATTCAAAAGTTTATATTTCTGTGAATATAATTTGTTGAATAAATTTTGAATCAAATCAAACATTAATTGTATTACAGAATCGATAGGAAACCCATAAAAATCTTGTGTCGCGTTTCCATTCAATGTTAAGAATCTTTCAGAAGAAGTTTGTTCTAAAAGTCTGTTAATAATAATATTTTATTAATTATTTCCTTTTCTTTCGTTTTATTTATTTTTTAATTTTGAATCAAAAAGTGAAACAATAACTTAAAATCAGAGACAAAACGGCATTAAAATGCTTTTCAAAGAATATTAGCGTTTATTTTGTGATTTATTTAAAAAAACATTTTATACTTAAGTTCTAATGAAAAACAAGAGTTCAATGATTTTTGTCAAAAATCTCGAAATGAAATTCAAAACTTCGATAAAAACAGATATACTTTTGAATTAGTTTTAAACCCATTATTACCTGTGATGAGTCATTGCTGACCAATATTTTAATTATTGTGTAATTTTTGCTTTTATTGTAATTCAATTTTGTGTGCCTTCGACTTGAATTTCAAAGACATTTAAATATTTGTAAATAAAATTTAAATATTATAACTCAACGGGAATATGAAAAACGCTTCCAATTCTTTATTTGAAATCAATTTAATCTAATATTAGTTAATCTATAGTTTATTTACACATTAATTAGTTTTCTAGTCTTCCTTTATAGGAAACACCATTTTTTTGCGTAAATTAGTTGTGGTTATTGTCTATTATATGACTAATATTTTATGGTTTCATAAATATGTGACAATAATATCAAAGATAAGAATTAATTTAAGATAGACTTCAAGGAAATTACTATTAATGATAAGAAAGTTATCACCACTTTATTAGTCAATAAATCAAATAATTGAACCAAAAATACATTAAATACATAATGAAAAGACTAGAATATTATGAGGACTGCCATAACTTTTATAATTGCAATAACTTTATTTTTTTTCTCTCAGATTCACAAATTATTATCACTTTTTTTCTCAAGAATTAGATTAGAATTAAAATAAGACACAAAAAACACGAAATTAAACTAATTATGACTAGAGTTAGGTTTTTCTGTTTTCGGAGGAAGAAATCCTTTCCACAATTTATTGACCTCATCCGGCAAATGGTGGTGCCATGACTTCAAGTAATATCGAGTATATTTTCTCAATTGACGAAACTTGCAGAACATCGCAGAATTATTTGCATCACTCACTTGTTTGGTCTGAAAATCAAATGAAATCCAAATTAATTTGATTTCAGAATATATTAATATATTATTAAAATATTTTATCAAAGATTAAGTACAATAATGTATAATAAAAGTTATTGCTTTTAAAATGAATAGATTATAATTATGGTGATATCTATCAAACTCTAGTTTCTTCTTCCAATTAAAAATAAAGGTTTTATTGATTTTGGAGATTATTTGGTTTAAAATGACTCATCAATTGTGTCAAAAATATAAATAATGAAAGTGGCAAGGTGCATTCAATGCATTCTTTAATAAAGATTATCTTTCAATTAAAATATTTTTAATTATGAGTTATTTGAAGCAACACTTGTGACAAACTTGAGATCAAAGTCATATTTTTTTTGAATAATTACTTAATTTATTTGACATTCGCTTCAATTAATCATTAAATATAATAACTGGTTATACGAAGAGATAGTTATCGTGTTTTTGTTGCATAAAATTTTTCATTACGTCTGAGAATCGGAGAGTAATTAAGTGAAGGACTCGTTAGGCCTTAAATAGACTTTTGAATATTGAATTACTTAAATGTGTGAACTCTCACTCAACTGTGCAAACAATTAGAACATTAAGAACAGGATTCGCCAACGGGGTGGGGAGTGGAGGGTTGTGGAGGTGGCACATAGGGTGGGTATTAACACAACACTTCATAAATCCTAAGATGTGATAAACCTCTCGATTTCGAGATTTTATAAGATTCTTGAGTTAATTCATGTAATGTTAGTTCTCGAGACTATTTATTATTAATAGCTGGAAGTGCTGGAAGTGTGTCCACTCGACCAACAATTTTTAAAATAATTTAAATTCAGAATAATGAATTTGATCTTAAAATGGATAATTGTCTGGATACTTTGTTAATAGAGCTTGGTAAACCCTGATTAGAAGATAAGTGATTTAAATTTTAAATCAATTAATAATTTTTACTAAAAATCATTTGTTAAGTGAATTTAGTTGATTAATGACTTAATGATTGACAGAATTGATAATATTTTAGACAATCATTTGTTATATTCTGTGAAATAACAAGTTTTTTGATCCAAAGAATTGTGAAATAATTCACAAAAGTTGAGTATATTTTTGGCAAAATATCTCTTAAGTCTTAACAGAAAAAGTGGTAAATGAATGTCGAAATGTCTTTATATGTGTTGTCATTGAAAAGCGTTGACTTTTAGACGCAATCAGAGTATAAATAGTCAAACATTTGAATAACTCTTAAGAACTTATATGCAAATACATGTATATTATGCTCACAATTCTTTGAAGAATTCAGAATTAGGTGAATCTAAATGCGTTTGAAATAATATTCTGAATTCCCTGTTATTCAATAATTTTTGAATATTTATCACTTATTTGAAAATTCTTTAATAAAATCTCTTTTATTTAAATTAAATATAATATTATTTTTTAATAAATTTTTATCAGAGATATGTTTGGAGATAAGATAATAATGAATGAAAGGACAATACCTTAACCAAAAAGCCGTTCTGTTTGAAAGTTTCCTCTAATTGTTTCTTAATAAGACTTCTTTGGGTTTGTCTCAACTTCTGTTGTTTGGCAGAAACGCCACAATTGACAGAAAGTTGTTTTTGAGCGATGGATGAGCCGTTCAATGAATTGGATGAGAAATTGGCACTATTTGGACACTTGACTGATGAGATTATGGCCGAAGCCTGAGCTGCAGACCGGTTAACAGATTTGATTAAGTGTTGCACTGATTCTGATTCTGAGGGCGACTCACAAATCATTATATCATTTCTATTCAAATATAAACCAGAGTTCAGTCCTTTTGACTCAGACTTCACTAAATCCATATTAAAATTAATTCTTTTGAAGGACAGGTCCAGGGGTTCGTCCTGTTGTTTATGTTCGGTTGTGTCCATACTTTCTTGTTTGCGGAGAACTCGGCGAACGTGTAATGGCTTTCGTTTATTGACTCTTTGCTGATCTTCGATGATTGGAGTGTTGGGAGAGTTGGGGGCCAACAGAGTCTCTAATATTGACTGCGAAGGGGTGTTGGAAGGGGTGGTGGAAGAACTTTCATGTGATTCTTCGTTGACTATGGTTTGTGGTGGTGGAGGGTTTGTGATGGGTCTTTTCCAATGCGAAACAGTGATCTTTTTGGTGCCGTCCTGTTCTTCAAGACACGACCGCTTGTCTTCATTGACAACAAAATTGTGAAATTTAAAGCCATTATTGTGGGAACGGCTATAACTCTTTCGGTTGGATTTCGATGCATTGGCTGACCCGGCGTTTGAGCCGTTTTTGTTTCGGTGTAAAAGTTTTTGCCGCAGTATTACTGAAGACGAGGAGTCCGTCCGATCATTCCTATGACCAGAACATGACTGAACCGGCAAAATATTTATCTGATTTTTGAGTTGAAGTAATCCATAGGAAAGTCTATCAGTCTTTGTGTCAAACACTGGTTTGGAAGTGTTGTGACAAAACCTGTCGTTTGATAAGAGTTGACTTTTAGGACTGAGTGATTTGACGGTCATTTGTTCATTTAATTTGTATTTTAGTTTTGCATTCATTCCATATATAGTCAAATAAAAACTTAAGGGACTGTTGTGTCGCCCACACAGACACAGCACCACAACAAGAATCACTTTATTTGATTGAACTCGACTTCAATGAAAAGCTAATGAATAGAAACTTATCGTTCGGTTAACGCAAACACAATATCGATGTGAGTGAGTGTTAGGCCTAACCATCAGATGCATCGCTATCTTTCTTGTAATCTAATGCTGAGCGGCGACCAAATTAGGCAAAAATCTACTTTTGGTGACAGCACAGCATCTCATCTCATGTGCTCTCTCTTTAAGCCCCACATCAGCTCATGCTCTCAGAGCAATAGCTCTAATATAGTCGAATACATCCAACACTTCTTTCTCCTTATTAGGAGTCTATTTGGCACAACCATTACATCCATTACTAATTCTGTCCTTCATATCCCTCTCACATAAGTCTAATTATAACTTAATTACTATAAGTATTGTTTGCCTTTAGTTGGTCTCAACTCTACTTCTTCCGCATCCATTCATAACTATATTTAACAACTATTTTGTTTACCCATTCCTCTGACCAAATCTTAGTCTCAATATTACCGAAACCCTTCATAACTGGTATTTCCACTAATTGTCAATATTTGCAATCAAAGTGTTCTCTAAGAGTTCATTTCGAGTCAATAATCAAGCAAATGATGATTAAAGGGTTCAGTTTAGGATTTGGAGTCAACTGTCCGTGCAATTTGTCACAGTCTAACCCCGTTATTAAGACATCACGTGTCGACAAAATGAAGTCATTGAGTGAATAAACAAATCATAAATTTGTCACTAATTTTAAAATCTGTTTTTCATTTACTTTTCACTCAATTTATCTTTTATTTAAGTTTTTATTTAATTAAACATAAAATCCATTATTTATACAATTCTTTGGCAAAAGTTTTGTCAATAAATGGATCCGTTATTCAAAAATTTCCCAAAATTTCGAATCGTTAGACACAGAAAGATAAAACTGAAGAAGAAGACACACATTCTCTCTAATTATCTTAATTTGAATTCTTGTCTGAACAGATGTGATAATTATTACTTCAGTCCCTCTAAAGTTAGTCTAATATCTTCTTTGCCTGAATTCAAGTTTAAGACTTGTTTTGATTACAATCGACTCAAACAAAACAAAATTAAATTAAAGTCTAATAAAAGATTAGCAAAAGATAGCAAATGTGTGGAACAGATGAAGAAGAATGAATCCCAAAAAACTTATAAGAATAAAGTGGTTAATAAAACTAAGAAGAAATCAATTGATATATTCGATGAGTTAATCAATTTGAGTGATTCCACAGAATTTTACTTTGGATCCACTGAACGCAACTTCTTTAACAATAGTGATCATCAATTGTCAACAAATGTGTCACCAATTGAACAGAATATGAATCAAAACAGATCTGAAAACTTAGATAATTTCAAAACTGAAGATAATTTCACAGAAAATCGTTTGGAGACACAATCGAGAAGAGATTCTTCTCCGACATCTTTTACTTCAAAGACAAGGAAAATGTCTGAAACTTCAAAAATCTTAAATCTTTCGGATTTTAGTAAAAGATTGGATCAAATGTTTGAACAAAAGTTAAAGAAATTCGAAGAGACTTTAGAGAAGACATTTCGACGAACCATCAAATTCTCGACTCCTGTCAGACAAAGTACAAGAAGTCATGTTTTTGATCCAAATGTCAGTTCCATTAGGATTGAAGAGAGGAACCAAACCGTTAGAAGTATTGGGGTTCAGGTCTTTGACTCGAAGTGCAATAAAATGACGCAAACCTTCCAAATGTTGGATAAATCGGTGCAAACGGAGGACATCTCAAGAGTAGAGCAATCGATTCAAAACAGTGACAGTTTTCCAACAAATACAAGAAGTATAAGCAGTCAGACGTCCCGCAACTTAACCACTGATTCAGACCCCGAGTGTCCCTTTACTCCTGCCTTTCGACAACTCATACAAAATAGTTATTCGTTTTAATTACATTTAATAATACTTTTTATATAAAAATCGTTTTTATTTATTTCATATAATTTTATTCATAAATTATTATTATTATTGTTTAGTATTTAAACAATTAAAGGACCAAATCATCAATAATCACATCAATAACCACATCAGTGATCAGAATCATCGCTCATTTGTTTTAATACATTTTTTAAATGGAGTTATCATCTAATTATTCCCAAATGTATTCATTAAATAAAATAATTTCTCAATTAAAGAATATTTTGTTTAAAAATCACTTAATTTTGGTCAAACTATCCGTTTGTATCTTAGATTATGTCTTTGATAATCCCTTCGACTCGGACAGGATCTAATCAATTAACGAAAAATGATTGCTTTTAATTAATTATTTTTAAAAATAATACAATTTGTGAACAAATAAAAGAGTGAAAAGAATGGTAAGAGTTATTAGTGGTGAGAATGTCATCAATTCTTGAGCCGACAATTCCTAAAAGTCCTGAAAGTAGTGATGAAAGAGGAATAAGTTTTTGAGTCAGACTTGAGATGAGGTAATAGTGAACGTAATTAATGAAAAAATCAGTCATTTGTTGAATGCTTTGATTTGTTGTTTGAGTTTTCAAAACAAAAATAAAAAACTTTTCTTTTGTCACAATTTATGAGCGATTTGTTCATCTGATTAGGGATTCACTGATTCATTGGTTAATCATATGATTGCAGACATATTATGTTTATCACTATTATGTAAATCTATTTCAATTCAATTTAGTTTAGTTTATCGTTTAATATAACTTAAAGTTAACTTTTCTTTGTCTTTTTGTGGCATAACTTTTTCGTATAAGTTGTAAACAATTGATTCATTTCTTTCAGATATTTTTATCAAATTATGAGTGATTTAATCAAATCAGACGAAAGTGAGTCTTGTTTTTCAATATTTACAAGTATTTGCCTTTAATTGAAACAATCATTTGTTTAGAAAACGGACAGACAGACGACCTAATGGTAGATCCGTCGGAACCCATGTTATTGATCCGTTCGGGGGATTCGTTGGACGCCAGAAGTATCTTTGATGTGTAAGTATTTGACCACTATTTCAATCCTAAATATCGTTCAATCAATTAATGACTCATTTCATGAAAAAATGATATAATTGACTGTTTGGTGATATAATTGAAATTTGAGGTAAAATTCTTCAAAATATTGCAAACTTTGAGTGTTTTGAGCCATAATTTAAACTCAAGTTTTCGCTCAAATACTAATCATTTGATATTCAAAACAAATGAACGAAATTATGGACTAATAGTCGACTCTAAGGAACACTAATTAAAGTTCACTATTATTTCAATTGAAACTAATTTTTGTTAAAATCTCATCATTTCGAAGGTTTAGGGGTCGGACCGCTTCGTTGACACCTTTGGGACAGTTGACGACTAAAGTGGAGAGCCTTACTTATAATATGAAACACCGAAATCGCGGAAAATGTCTTATATTTAACAACAAGTGTTTCGATCTTCACACCCGACTCAACGAAAGGCGCGGCACTGAATTGGACGGCAGAGCCCTTTACGGATGCTTCAGATCTCTGGACTTTGATGTACTTATGTATGAGGACGCCTCTGCTAAAGACATTAACGCAGTATTAGAATCTGGTATTTAATCCATTTTTCAATCATTAGTTTATTAATAATTGAATATCAGTAATGAGTTGTCATATAAAGTGAGATCAGACTCAACAGGTTTATGAAATTATGACTTTTCCGTAGACACTAATAACTCAATGATTGACACATTATATCAGACATTATTCATAAAATGAGTCAATAAAAGAGTAGAACAACTGATTAATTATGTCTTAAATGCAATGATAAGCAAATTTTGTTGAATTATATGATATTAAAACATATTTTCAATAATTTATGTAATAATAGTATCGAAGGAAAATCACAGTCAAAACGATTGTATTGTCGTTTGTATACTAACTCACGGCGAACAGGGAGTCCTTTGGGCCAGAGATGAAAAGTATAGCACTGACCGCGTCTTCAGTTACTTTAAGGGAGATCAGTGCCCGACTTTGGCGGGAAAGCCTAAAGTATTCTTCATTCAGGTAAACATCAATTAACCATAAAATTGAATTTTTGACTGATTGGTGATGTGAGGGCTCTATTAATATATAATTTAAATACAAATTAAAACTGATAGGCCTGTCAGGGCGACAAATTGGACAGTGGGGTCGCATTACACGGCCCTTTGGATGTTACTGACTCTGGAAACGACTTCTATCGAATCCCCAATTTCGCTGACTTTCTGATTGCTTACAGCACTGTTCCCGGTATTCAACAAATTAGTGATAATTATAAATGATTTCAAACAATAAACGATTAATTTATAGGTTATTATTCGTGGAGAAACACATCTCAGGGCTCGTGGTTTATACAGGCATTGATGCAGGTTTTGGGTAAACACTCATCGAATATGGATTTGCAGACAATGTTAACGATTGTCAGCCGAAAAGTTGCCTATGATTTTGAGTCTAACGTTCCAAATGACCCGGACTTCCATCAGAAGAAACAGATTCCATGCGTGACATCGATGTTGACGCGACTCATATACTTTAATCCTAAAGTTTGACATTAATTCGAAACATAATCCTATAATTAAATCTCAAAAACTGCCCGAAAATGAAATTATGTTTTATTTAAAAACATTTTATACTCTTTTGACTGAAATTTAAATTAATTTAAATATATTCGAGATTTTGACAAAAGTTTAATCAATTGTCTATTTATTTGTCTATTTTATTGTATTGCAATCAACGGTATGAGCCGTTTGGCATTATGCCTGTGTTGCACAGGGATGTAATGCCATAAAATAGAGCGCACGTGCTTTGTATGGCTTCTAATTCCTGACAGAGAAGTAAAGAGGAGCGCAATATATGCTATAATTCTAACGTCAAATAAAGTTTTCATCCTTTTCTTGTGCTACAGATGTGCTCATTCGGGCGGACACTAATGTTTAATGCTTTCGACATTTGTTGTTCACACCTGTGCACTACCACAAGGCTGTCCCTAATCGACTGACTTTTATATTTCTTGTTTGTTGTCTTAAAAGTTACGAATTCCCCAAAACTATTAATCTATGGCTCTGACTATCTATTGATAAATATATAGTAATTGCAAACATTGGCTCAAAGAGTCGTTTTGACAGATATTCCTAGAATTTCACTAACATTTCATCGAATACCAGATTGAGTGCCATCAAAATGACATCAAAATTCTTACAAATAATTAACTCATTCATTGAATATCATTAATAACTCCATTCTTTGCAAAACTTGTTTTCCATTCTTTACAAAAAAGTCTAAAAAAATATTCAATATTTTCATCAGTTTTTTGCGATTGTTTTTCCAAATGCAAGAATTTATTTAAAAGATTTTACTTTTGTTTAATTTTGATCGTTTTGTTCATAAAATGCTATAAAATGTTAGAAATATTTTGCAAAACGTTTGCAAAAAGTAAAATAATGTATAAGAATTTAAATCTTGGTAGTGGTGTTGGTGGTACTGGTGGTGGGCTTGTGTTTTCTCATTTATTAGCTTATGTTTGATTTAACGCTTGTGTCAAATAAGCTAAGCTTTTATGGATGAGGTCGAGAGGGAAAAGTAGCTCCGATTGTCTGCTCAATCAATAGACACCTGTTTGTGAGCAGTGCTTAAGCAATGGAAAGGAGGAATTCACACGAGTTTTACATTCGTTAACGAATGGCATAAAGTCATTGCAGACGTCTTCAGATGCCTCAGAATTATCTCTGAATTCTTGACTTAAAGAAACGTTTTGTCAAAATTTTCATTTCAATAATACTTCACTTCTTTTGAACGTTTGAAATCATTTTGAAATGTTTTCCAAATTCGAGAAAACTTTTGTTTTTTCTGCTTTTGTTTTATTGACTCTAATATTAAGTTTAGCCGAAGCTAAACATCGACAAAGACACAGACATCGAGTGGTGAGTCCTATCAATCTTATTCTTTATTCTTAAACTTTTTGATTAATTCGATTGCAAGTGAATTGAATATTATTAAAGTACTATTAAAGCGGTTTTATATTGATTTTAGTTTTTATAAAATATTCTCAAATAAATAATTGAAACTTCATTTTCTAATTTGAATTTTTTATGAACAGAGAGTCAGTAAAATCAATGAAATGGTTGTGGTTCAGCACAAATCACTAAATGATTCGAATAGCGGTTCCACCACTCATTCAACCAATACTTTGAGTTATGACGACATTTACAGCGAATGGTCAAAATGGAGTAAATGTCGGCGCCGTTGCAAACAAGTCAGGACAAGACATTGCATATCGTCAGAGCACTGCCGGTCAACTATTCTCAAAGAAGAGCGCAGTTGTAAAGGAGGTAAATGTATATTCAATGACGCCTCCACTTCATCGCCTGACCAAGAAGTTCCGAATAGAGGAAGAGGCCGTTCGTCTCAGTTCAGAGTTCTCTATCATTTGCAAAGTTATGTTTACTCTCAGTGGTCAGAGTGGTCCTCCTGTACTACTGCCTGTCGAACCCGTCGGTCCCGTTCCTGTGAAATGAAGCAAATTTGTGGGAACAGTATAATACAAGAGGACGCCCTGTGCTATATGCCAGACAGTCAGTGCGAGAAACTGTACAAGGGTAAACGTAAAAATGAAGGCAATTCAGCAACTCTTGAAACACACAATAATATCACTGAAGGAGTAAATGAAGATCCAATTGATGATCTCAATTGTGGTATTTCTTCGGTAATCAATGACATGGCTTCTAATCTGCGTATTATTGGAGGCCGGGAAGCAGTTAAGGGGCGCTGGCCATGGATGGTATCTATTTTGAACAGATATCACGAACCATTTTGTGGCGGAACCATAATTAGTCCTCAATTTGTCATAACTGCCGGTAATTAATAAAACAAAATAATTAAATATAATTTGAACTCAAATCTATGGCTTCCTTACAGCGCATTGCGTTCGTCGTCGTCTTTATGTGAGGGCCGGTGAACATGACTTAATATTTGCTGATGGATATGAACAGCAGATTCGAGTGTCTGACATCTTTGTTCACCCGGACTATGACGCAGAAACTGTGGATAATGACATAGCAGTGCTTCGGCTGAGAGCTCCTCTCAAAATGAATCGATACGTATCACCAGTTTGTTTGCCCTCTTCTGAAGACAATATGGATGTCAATAGTTTGGGAACAATCCTGGGTTGGGGTAAACGACGCAACTCTGCTGTGTTCGGTACCGATGTCTTACATCAGGCACAGGTTCCCATCGCTGACGTCAATGATTGCAAATCTGTTTACGAGAATTACTTCATTTCGAATAATATGGTTTGTGCCGGATATAAGAGGGGTAAAGTGGACAGTTGTGCTGGAGATAGTGGTGGACCCCTTTTATTTAGCAAAAAGATTACTTTTGAAGAGAGAATCGTTGAAAAATGGTTTGTCTATGGAATTACCAGGTATTTTACAATTCATTTAATTATTGATTCGTTTATTAATCACTGTTTTTACTACAGTTTTGGTGAAGGGTGTGGTCGTAAAGGAAGGTATGGTATTTACGCAAAAGTACCGAATTTGGTGAAATGGATCAGAAAAATAATTCAAAGAAATTCGAAATAATTTGTAAAATATTATCTCTTCTCTAATCTGTGATATAATCGATCAAAAACTAAGTTCAAAAATCTCCAGAAATTCCAAACATTTGCTATTTATGTAACTCTAGTCAGGAATTAAGATCTCGGGCTTTGAATACCTTTTGGTTCTCATTGTATTTTTGGCAGAATTATTATTATAGTATCAATTTATAGATCATTTCATTACTTTCAGGACAAATCTCATATTTTCAGTACTAAACGGGAAATATTAATTCAATAAATTGATTGCATTAATATTATGAGAATATATTCACTATTTATTTAATTAAATACTGAAATGTTTATAATATATAATATTAACTACTTTTATAAACTCTTGTAAAATGTTTTTTATGGAAAATTTGTATTAAAAATTGTAATAAAAATATTTTATATTAATATTTGAATAATAAAAACAAATATAAGAATAAAACTCAAAATTATTTCACAGAATAACTATTTTTATGGGATTTTTATCATAAAAATAGAGTTAAGAAATAAATTACTAAAATATGTGCCATTGAGTGACAGTTTTGTCGAAACTGTTCAACATTTCCTCCCAGTGCTGCCTTCCTTGCGATGATGGACACGACTGTCCGACGTGTGTTCGCCCCATAAGGTGTTTATTAGTAAAAGCCGTTGACTTTCCATATATTGAGACACTTATTGAGAGCTATAGAAACAAAAGTTAATAAAGGATTTAATGATATTAAGTGAATGGATTTCACCTCATGGATGGCCTCTCTGTCGATATTGACGTTAAAAATATCGTTGAATTCAATTTCTGTTTCGACTCTTCGTTGAACAGTTTTTCGGCTTCTGATTCGCTTTCGTTTAACAAACAAAACAACTTTCATATAAACTATGAATCGATTGAAATAAATGATAATTAATTATAAATAATATTATAAATGATTTTTAAATATAAATACTTTGTTGAACTTCTGCATCGAATATATTCCTGACTTTTAGTGCCCCCAAAGTCAATGTCGAAGATGTTGTGTCATAATTAAGTGAAACAAATAATTCACCAGAAGGTTGACTCTGAAATCAAATATTAATATCACTTTTCTCTGAGATTTTATGCAATTATTTCTTACATTTCTTAATAAACAACTGATGTCATCAGTCATAACATCTTTGGTGACCTGACTGGTGATGTCTGCAGTTCTCAATGGAAATAAAGCTCTTCCGATAACAGTTTTCCTCGAGAATGAGTCTGAATTATATGCTGTGATTTTGATTACTCTATCGTCTAACGAGTCTCTCATCGCTTGAAAAACGAAGAGTTCATTGAATATAGGATTTGAAGTATTTTTCTGGACTTTTGTAACAAATTTTGTGTTCTTTTCGGGCAATAAAACCACTTTTACTGAAGGATTCAAATTATTTTTCTTTTGCCGCAAATTTCGTGCCCCAAGTATTGTCTGAAAATCAAACCATTTCTTTATAAATACATATAAATAGATGTATTTTCTTTCAAATCAAGAGATAATTAAAGAATATTCTAACAATAAATCTCTTAATCTTCTTATGAAAAATTCAGTCTAAATGAGAGACTTTGTTCATAAACAATTATTTTGATAGTTTAGGGAATTTAGACATTTGTTGAGAACTGATAGAAATAATTGCATTTTAGATCAATATTTATCATTAATTATGGAATTCTTTACCACAAATGGCAAAATTCCCTCTAACCTTCCCACTAGTCTTTCCTATACATTCCTTCCTCAGATCAGTATATAAAAGGAGTCAAAATACATTTTCAGCAAATTATCTGATAATTCATTAATTATTTGAAACTAAAATGAATTTAATTATTATTTCGATTTTCTTTTCATTTGTTTTTGGGAATGAAATCCGCATTCGAAACAACTGTGCGTTCACTGTATGGCCGGGTTTGTCGGGTAATCCCGGTTTTCCTCACCCAGAAGGGGGTGGATTTGAATTAAAATCCAAACAAACGCATAGCTTTCAGGTGCAAACCAATTGGGCCGGAAGAATATGGGGGCGGACTAATTGTGGTGCTAACGGTCATTGCGAGACTGGAGATTGCGGTCACTAATGATTTCAATTAATATTTAATCAATAATTTCACTAAAATTACAATTTCTTTCAAACACAGGAAATAAAATTAAATGTCAGGGTTGGGGTCAACCACCCGCTACTTTGGCTGAAATTAAACTGAATGGTTGGGGTAATCAAGACTTCTATGATATAAGTAATGTGGATGGTTTTAATTTGCCCATCAGAATTAATCCAGTGTCCGGAACATTCAAAAAGGCTTCCAACGGTCACTACGACTGCAACCCAATCGACTGTAGCGCTGATGTGAACGGCAAATGTCCGGCAGAGTTAGCCATAAAATCGGGGACACATACTATTGCCTGTACGAGCGCTTGTACTAAATGGAGAACAGAAGCCTATTGCTGTTCGGGTGCTATGAATGACCGGAATAAATGCACACCAAATCATTTTCCGCATAATTACCCAGCATATTTCAAGAGGATGTGCCCTGATGCATATAGCTGGGCATTCGATGACGCAACTAGCACATTCACATGTCATGGTAACCCTCATACTGCCTATGAAGTTGTATTCTGTCCTTAAAATTAAATAGCGGTATCCTTAACATTGTGCTGAACTCACAACAGGTTAATTTACAGTCAAATCAACAATAAAATGATTTTTTCATTAAATTATTTGTGAAATTACTTCAAATTTAAAGATTGACTGAAAATGATTAATCACTTACCACAAGAAGCTGCTGTCGAGTAAAGCTGTAGTGAAGAACGAAATTGATTTCAGGCTTTTGGTCAGGTTTTGGGAGGGGATCCTCATAAAGACTTTTACTAATTTCGCTTTCGTTGATCTGAATTCGAGAATTTCTTTTTCGATTTCTATTGCTATAATCAGAACTATAACCGAATTGAGTCAAATCAGAGTCAGACTCTTCGGTCAATGAAAATGTCGGTTCCGTAGCCTTTAGAGTGATTGTGGGCACAACAAACTCAATCTGTTGTGTGGCTCTCACCCCAGCGTACAGTTGAGATGCGGACGGCTTTGATGTCAAGGCTTGCAATTGTAACCTCTTTTGCCGTCGAATTCTTAGAGTACGCCATATATAACACATGAAGAATGTTATGACACAAACACTGATTAAAACTAAAGGAATCGATATTTGAGGCGATTTCAGGAACTCATCGAAAAAGTTTTCATTTGTTTCTAATTTTTTCTGAAAAATTGAATCACTATTTGAATCAATGTTTGAATAAGTTTTAGATATTTTACTCATTATTTTGGATTAAATTTTTCATTATTTGAATGAAGAACAAATCAAAAATATTCTCATTTCGAACTGTTTTTCTCAAATTCTTGTATTTAATTATCTCTTTGAAAGTATTTGTTTAGAGGCAGGTTATAGGCGTTAAAGGCAGGTGCAATTGATTGTGGGCTCACTTACATTCACTTACATTTAATCCATTTATTACATTAATTCGAGAAAAACATGAGTTATAGTTTGGATAACAAGGTTTTGACGTCAGTCCTGATATTACGACAGTTTAACCGATCGTTTCATTCTTATACTAAACGACACAACGAAAGTCAAAATATCGTTCAGTCGATAATCAAAAGAACTGTTCTCTGACGGCATCACCAAAATGTCTCTGAAAAAATAGAACAAATGTGTGACAGAAGTAGTCCTTATATGTTGTCAAAGATCCGGATTAAACAGTCATTTATTGGTTGTTATCAGTCATTATTGCGAACATAAATCATATTTTTAGTTCACTTTATTATGTAATCATTTTATTAATCAGATATTTGTTTTCCACAAACAGTTAACTTTAGACAATTATTTTGAAACTTCATTTAGTGTTAGTGAATGTTAACCCAAACCATCATAATTGCAACTTTTATATTACATGTTGTAGTGTTACGTAACTGTCATTAATTTCATTTTGTTGATCTATTTTTGTGATTAATTACACAAAAAATGCCTTAAATTCGATTTTTTGACTTTTTATTTTGCAGGAGAATAGTTGCTGAAGAATATAATAATGTTCAATTCTTGTCATTTGCAATCATTTAGTTACAAGAATAAATTGCTATTTCAATCTTTTTTAATCAGAATCAATTTGAAATTAAATTTTTACCACAAATCAAAACTTTATATGTGATAGCTTTGAATGCAAAAGAACATAATTCAAATTTTCACCTAGATAACTAAAGGCAAATAGTGATTAATGATCAGAACATACACTCCGATTGAGACAAAAGGCTTTGTTTGTTTGTCGCAAATCCTATCGATCAGTTGTAACACATTTTTAATTGAAGTCTACAGTAGTGTACAATAGATATGATTATATTATAAATGAATTTATTTTCGATAAAAATATAAATATTTTGTAAAATTAGTTGACTTTTATATTCGATAATAATTTTAAAGGGAAAGTAAACCACTTGAGAGGAGAACACAATTAATTGCTAACTTTAGTACAAAGAACACCACAATTAAAGCTTATGATTGTAGCACCTGTTCATACATAGTATATGGTTTTCCGCCACCTCTCTTGCCATCTGTTTCAACTTAATATTGAATAAAAGCTGTTCTCATTTGCTTTAAGCACAATATATTAGTCAAACAATAATGAGAAGACTATTACCAGCACTACCATCACAACCAGCACCAGTCAAAAGCTAAATATCATATACGATATGCCATACGTTTAGTGATTGCCGCCCACATTACCACCGCTTCTGACAAATCCTTGATTAGCGCTTCTCTATCAGAATAATAGGCTATCTTTTGAATAGAATCCAATTCTATACGATATTCTGATTTTCAAATCCCAGAATTGAAATATTGGAGATGATGTGCACCAACCGATACTCTCTGACTTTTTATTGAAAAATGTGTCCAAATTTTTTCCACAATTTATGCCGCAATTTGTATACAAGTATTTGGAACTCAAGAATTTGGAACTTTTTCTGTAGGAATAGCCATCAGAAACCCCTCCAAGAAGAAGACGACGACGAAGATGACGATCCAGAAAACTTACGTTTTTGGGTTCCACAAAGAAGCTTCTCTACTCAATCAGGTTTATAATCAAATTCATTTAATATTTTAATTTGAATCTTTCACATAAATAGTCTAAGTTTTTCAAACCATGATTGAAATGAAGTTAGTTTTTAGCTATAATTTGTAATTAAAGTTTTAGGGTATAAATCATATGAAAATATGTTCAGGTTTTATGTATTCAAACAAATTAACGGTTCATAAAATTTTTGAGAACTCATTAAATATTTCAAAGAAATGGACAGAATTTAAATGAGTAAACATGTCTTAATCATAAAAATGCATATTATTTATTTTAATCCATAAAATGACATTTACAACGTTCACCACATTCACCAAATTCATCAAACTTTTCAAACATTTCATAACTTCTTTCATTAAAAATCTAATCTGATCTAAGAATATGACATTTGAGAAGTCATTCATAAAATTTTCTTTGATTTTTGGTTTAAATATCAAAATTATTTATAATTAATATTTCAGTTCATTCATTGACTCCAAGTCTGAAAAGTTTCAAAAGAGATTCAGTGACCTCTGCGTCCACTATTGCTGAAGAAGAGGATCCCTTTGCTTTAATAAAGAAAAGGAGGCACTCAGACATCGCAAGAAATTTGATCGGTAAGAGCCACGAATGGCCCGAAAGAGTTAAGAAATTGTCAAATCCTGATCTCTTGGAGAGAACTAATTCCACGTCAAGTATAAGGCTTTCATTATATAAGGAATCAATTAAAGGTAGTCATAATTAATCATAATTTTTGGTGAAAATTATTGGAAATCAATTAAAATAATTGAATCTATTGATAGCACAAACTGAACCACAAGTTATAGCAGAGGAGGAAGGGGTCAGTTCTGCAGAAAATTCAATTGTAGAAAAAAACACAACAGAAGAGGAAGACCTAAATTTCGGATCACTTTTATTCTCTACTAATTACGACCAAAAGAGAAAAAGGTTTGAAACACTTTTTGTCTCAAAAAATATATAATTCAAATAATTTTCAAATAAGACTTAACTTGCATTTGGATAAAGCGAGTGATTTGCCGCAAAGAGGACGGAAAAAGACTTACGACAGTTTCATCAAAATCCATTTGATCCCAAAGCAAACCGATAACAACAGTAGAAATAGTTTTAACTCAAAGGATATAATTGCGGCACAGAATTCGAGAAAAGTAAAGAACACTTTGAGCCCTCACTTTCACGAAGACTTCATTTTCGATATCGAAAAGTTTGAAACTCTTAAAAATCTTGTGCTCCGTCTCTCACTTTTCGACTTTGAAAGACAGGGAAGATTTGATGCAATCGGACACATAGTTCTGCCTCTAAACTGTTTGACAAAACCTGGAGAATCCAAAAAACATAATCTATTTTTCAAGTGTCAGCCATCGGTACGGAATAATTAATAATGTTATCCTTCCTTTTATGAGCACTTTTATGATGATAATACTTATAATTTAATAGTTGGAAATCAAACCAAATGGTCCACAATTATTGGTGTCACTCAGTTATTCTTCAGCAACGGATAAGCTTACGGTTGGAATATTGCGGTGCAGACGACTTCTGATGAGGAAATTCTCTCTCTTTAAAAATTTAATGAAAGGAACCAATAATTGTATAAATATTTTCCATTATTTAAATCAATTAATAAAATAATTGTGAAAATTAGCTAAACTGGAGACGTATGTGAAGGTGACTCTAATGTGTGGCTCTCATAAAATCAAATCAATCAAAACTAACACAATTTTGGCCGAAACTAATTGCGATCCAATTTTCAATCAAAGCTTCACTTTTGTCGGTAATTATAATAAATTTAATTTTTGTTGATTTTAATATTTTTCATTAATATTGTTCATTTATATGCTTCATTAATATTCATTTAAATATAACATAAAACTACAAACGAGATATCAGAATGAAGTATCAGACATTATCTTGTTTTGACTAACTTATTCAATGTCAGATTAACACTGTTACAGTATATGATGTGATGTGATATGATTGAACAATTGATTCTATCATAATTTATATGAGTTAACAGTTAACTGACGTTAAAACAAATTTATAACAAAATTAATAGATATTAAGACTTGTTTTGTGATAAACTATTCAGAGCTAATCCTTTGTTGATTTATAGCTCCGAACGGATTTATTGATGATATATCTGTAGTGATGTCGGTCTGTGTTAAGGGAAAACTCAAGTTTGATAGCGTTGTCGGAAGAGTGATCTCCGGTCCCATAGCTTTTGCATCAAATGACAAACTAACTCATTGGGGAAAAATGATTTTCGGACAACAGAGGTATCCCTTCAATCAATTGTCTTATTTTTAATTAACTAAAATCAATTGATTCTCATTTTAGAGTAATAACCGAATGGAGAAATTTATATTAATATGTGATTAATGTAAACACACTATTAAATTAGCCATACATTGTTTGACTTAATTTATTCTGGGTGATTCTAATTAATTTTCACTCATCCATTTGTTATTTTTGTTGTCCTTGTTTTTAATTCTAAATAAATGTAATCATTTTGTTTTTGTTTTTGTAATAAATGTAATTTTTTTACTTAATGAGTTGAATTTAAATTGAAATGAATAAATAAGCATGTTCATTTTCAATTATTTTCTGCTAAAAAAATTATTATGGCTTTTAGGAGATCAAATGATTATCAAATTAACCTTTTATTCACTCTTTCGTGTCTGACTTCGAACTTAACTTTTAATAAATTTAATTCCGATCAATGATTGGCCACAAATTTTATGGAATTTTTATTTTTGTGTTATTGGCCTTTACCTTGCTCATTCTTAAATTATATGCTTGATCAATCAAATGTTCATTATATGACAAATAATATTTTATGTCTGACTAAACACTTGACTTCTTTTATGGTTTTTGAATGAATTTAAAGACAAAATTCATTGAACTTTAAGATTCGAAAATTTTGCGAAACCTTTGAGTACAGGGATACTCAAGGGGTAGAATTTTGTTGGGTACCCTTGAATTTTAAAATAATTAAAAATAAATTGACATTGAAATGGGGTTTTTTAAATCCACATTTTATTGGCTCAAAAATCTTGGTCATCACTGACTTAAATTTTTTTACTCCAAATCATTATTACATGATTTTTGTTAACTTGAACTTTAAAATAGATAATTATTTCTCAAAAGAAGTACTAATTATATTATATTAACGAAGTTAATCGCAGACTTTTATATCACGTGATAGTAAATTAACTTTTATTTTTAATTAATACTTTAAAAGTTGGAATAACTCGAATATCAGCCGTTTTTCTTAAACTTGCAATAAGTTCCGCTCCAAAAGATTTAACTCATATCGTCTGTCAGATTAAAAGTCCAGTCATTCTTGCGGTCAAAACTTGGCTCTGATTTGAAAACTTTGTTATAAAATCTGAGACATCCTATTGTGAACTTGCAATTGTAAAATAGCAGATTTGGTAAATATGATGGTAAATATGATGGTAAATATGATTGATCATTTCTTCAATGTTTAAACAATTGCTCGTTTTGTTATCCTTATAAACTTGAAAATGTTTCAAATTTACATTTATATAAACAATTGTTTTAAAATAAAGTCTTTTTTGTTTAATGTTTTGCTTTAATTGAAGTTTTTGTGAGAACTCTCAACAAATGTTTCCAAAGAAGTGGTGTATAACTGAGTGCAACATATTTTCAGACATTTGAGTGATTCCATGGCATCCGCTCTTCATTTCACTACAAAATGTATTTGACAACTATATCGCATCAGATGGGGATCTCCTCCTGTTTATGATAGTGTAGGGCATAGTTTTACGCCACATGTGAGACGAGGCCTCGCCTACGGTCTGGTCAACACAACACCAGTTTTAAATATCTGGATTTTATCTAGATCACACAGGAATCTTTAAATTACTATAATTTTATGCTTCAGACACAACAAGTAAGAGGTGAACGGCCCTCTGGACGGCCGACAATTTTCGCATAGACTATACTCGAAACGAGTTAAACGATAAGTAAAAGAGGAAACCATAGAACAAAACAATGACAACAATGACATCAATGACACGCATCAAGACTTTCATCGCTTAGACTCACAAAAGCTTTCGTTTCATTTCGTAACTCAATTAAAGTTTAAAGAAAATGAGTTAATTTTTTTCAACCAAAGTCTACACTTTCTTCTCACAAATGTTTGTCTGACTTAAGTCTCATTGATTTTATATTCTTGTGAATCGTTATGAATAGAATCCATCGTTTGAATACTGTTAATGAAGTGCTGATACAAACTCATAAAATTTATGAAAACAATCGACACCTCATTTCAAGTACTAATAAACACCACAATCACAAAAAGGTAAGATTTCTTTCTCAAAAACACTTGATTTCCTAAAATAGCGATTCGTTTATTCTTGAGTTTGAAATGTGTTTTGTCAAGTGTTTAAAATCAAGAATCTTTTCAACAAATTTTTTTTGTAGGAATTCATTGTCTTTTTAGTGATTTGTTCTTTTTATAGACATTTCAGAGTTATGTCAAACATCGAGAAAAACATTTGTTTTGGAAAACTATTTTCATTCAAATAATTACCGGATTTTCGGAAAAAAAACTATTATTTTAACAAAAATATTTGAACTCTAATTAATTATTATTGTCAAAGCATATCTTGTTTAAGTAATATTTATTTTTTAATCAAGACAGGACAAGACATAGTCATTTTAAAGGCTATTTTCTTGATTTTGTCACTAATTTTTCACATGGGTGACATCAAAAGCTTTATGAGTATTAAACGAAACAAATTTTAAATTTATTTTTTAAATTTCAAATAACTGACGCTTTTATATCAGATGAATCTGATTGAGCTCAGGCTCATTTGTCGGCACCGCCTAATTAAAATGTTTTTATTTTTTTACATAGACATCAATTTCAAACAGATTTTGAATAAAACATTTAATCTGAGAGTTATTTTTGTGTTATTTTTTACACTAAAAGTAATTCTCTAAAAATTATTCTCTTAATTAAGTGTTCAAATTAATTGGAGGAAATTAAACAAGCTACACTAATCGCTAATCAAGAATCAAGGTCATTTTGATAGAATCTGTTCAATTGATGTGACATTTGATATGTTTTGTGTTGTAATTATATTTTAATCATCGAATATATTATATATATTTTTTTAATTTTGAGGAAAAAATAAATTAAATCATTAAATAAAATCTGATTTTTGATAACTGAAGCGTAAAAAACAATTTCAGTTAATATTTATTTTAATTTTGTTTCGTTAAGAACCGGCTCTTCATTCAACTCATTAGGAATTCCTCTTCACTCACAGTCACTGAACTAAAAATAATTAAATTTTTTTGAATGTCTCACAATTTTTATGTGAAAATAACTTTATATTTTAAAGAAGAAAATGTGATCATTCATTGAATGGTATTAAATGTATGTATTTATTTATTTTGTTTGATATGTTATTCTTTTGATAAAAAATTATTGGTTTTAATCTGTTTTCTCGCAAATGTTTTAATGAAAATTAATTTTCGTTTTTATTTTTATCTCAAATTTTATAAATCAAAGTTCAAATAAGAGGACAACTAATTAATTGTCCGATTCGTACAAATACATGTATAACAGTAATACTAATAACACAAGTTGTGAGCTATTTATGTCTTCAACTGATGTATGAATAACTTTAGGTTAGAAATGAGTCGTCTTTCAGATCCAATCCCTCCCTATCCCATCACAAGTATTTTAGTGCCGAGAAAGTAAACACAGATTTCTATATCCTCTGCCATAGCCATCACTGAAGTGCATCTCAGCTCAGGAGCAGTAATTCCTTTATTTAGACTCCAAGTCTATGAATATTAGTTCAGCTCTTCTCAAACGCAAACACTTTTTATTCGACTATTTTTTGAGTCCTATTATTAGTCGTTAATCACTAATATTTCCCAATAATTTGTAACTCAAATACATATCGAAATTCAGTTTTAATTCAATTATTTTCCAAATATTTGTTGATTTAATTCGTGATTAAAATCAAAATTTCGTTTCAATTTTGAGCGAATGTGACACAAATGACATTTTATAAGTGATGATATGCTCGACATTAAACAAATATGAGATTAATCCTCCATATTATATTCATGTATTGATGATTTTTTAATTCAAGTTTCAAAATCATTTGAAATATCAAGAGCAATGCCAACGCAGCAGAAGTACAAGGTATTTTGAGCATGATCATTTTTTTAGAAACCTATTTTAATGCAATTAATTCAACACTTTTTCGAGGCTTATATTCTGTGAAACAAATTCGTTGATTATTTGCGGAATCACTCAAAACACTCGAAACAGATTTGGTTTCAATCAATAAAACATTTATTTTTGTAATTTTACTCAATTTATGAATTGATGTTAAGTCAGCAAATTTTAAATCAATTAATATTCCAAATCATTTGACTCAAACTAAACTGAGGTTTAGGATTCCCAAAGGGATAAATAGTTTGAATTTTATTTTTTTAAATATTGAATAAACTCTTTTGATATAAACTAAATTAAGTTGGCCATGGTAGTTTGATATTTGAACTTGGTTATTTGCATTATAAACGATAACCTTAGGCTGAAATTATAGTTCGACAGCGAAATGAAATTAATTTAATTTAAAACTAATTTCACTTTTGTTTTGCGGTTTCGGGCAATCATTTGATGAGTTCTTCACATCTATTGAATGTCAGAACTTATAAAAACCATTTGATTTGTTTTTGATCTTTCCTTTGAATTGTCAACTCATCTGACAATTGAGTCGAAATGTGTTATTCAATGGAAAGATTAATCGAATGATAAAAATAAAGATGAATTCAGTTCTTTGATGAGATTTATTTGAATTAAGAGTGATGTGAAAGTTGTAAACAATTTGTGAACTATTGTTTGATTTTTTAATATTATGCGCGACTATTATGCAAACAATTTGAAACATTTCGGTGTTAAGAGAAAGAGCCCTCCCATAAGTGGGCCTAAGTGTACCTGCAATTGTGATTGTTCTCAATTCTATAAAACTATTAGTAATAAAGAACTTGAGTTTAATGAATATTCTGATTCATTCGGAAAAAGTGAAAATCAAACTAAAAATTGTATTAAAAACACGAAAACCATAGAAAATGGTTTTAAAAATGGGAATAAAGTTGAAAAACATTTGATTGAAAAGCGAGAGAATCCTAACAAACACAAACGAGTTCACTATGAAAATGTGAATGAAGTCCTGAAGTGCACTTGTGATCAGAGCACTCATCCCTTAACTAATCGAACAGACCTTTCCTCTAAAAGGGGTGTTTCGCCAAATGTTATTCAAAATTCACATAAAATCGATGTGAAGAAGAACCTCAAGAATTATAGAAATATTTTTATTGATCGCTCTATAAATAAGAGCGGAATTGAGTGCATTAAAGGCAATGAATGCACGTGTAATACAAACATCAAATTAGTTGAAACCACTCTAACAGACAGTTCGCAGAGCACTTCCTCTCAGACATCAAGCCTTTTATCTTTAGTTTCTGACGATTACTTTATAGATGAGGTGAGTCTTAAAAAACAGTCCATAAGAATGTATTTTATGTTAATTTATGTTTTCTAAGACAAAAGTTGCAAGTATTTAGTGTTTGCCTAAATTAGCATGATTATATTTAATTTAAATTAGAAAACGCACATACATTGTGTCCCCAATTGTCTTGAGTTGATATAAGTTATTAATTCATTGAATTAATAGACAGAAATTGGTTTCAATTGATTCGATCGCACGCCTCGACAGCTGCTAATCATCATTAGAGTTGACTCAGAATTACATTGAATTTGTATTTTTTGTTAATTCATTGATGTGTTGCATAAGAATCAAATGTTTTATGGCTTTTATTCTGAGCGAATGTTTGCGAACAAAACTTAAACAAAACTTTTTATGATTTTTCTGATGAAAAGGTGTTTCGTTTAATTAGTTTTGGTATAAATGTTGTCAAATGTTGTCCCGTTCTTTAGAGTCATTTAAGTCCAGGTCTAAAGAGTTTCACTTAAAATACAATTCTCTCGAATGTGTTAACAGTCGGGCGCCTAAAGCCAGTGTTGAAGGAGTGTTGATCTACGATGACTACCAGTCCGGTTGTTTTCATTCCAATTACACTAAGAAAAGGTCTCATTTTTTCCATCGAAAGGTTTGTTCAATTCGTATTCATTTCATCTTTTGGTTCAGTTTTCAGTTATTTCAGTTGAAAATAATTTTTTGTTTACAATTTCCAGTTGTATTTTCTAAAATTAATTTCCTTTGAATTATTCAAAATTCAATTTTATTTATTTGATCATGGTTGATTTGCTTTTTCTATTTGCTTTTTGAAAAACAGTTTTCCTCTCTTTTTGAAAATTGAAAAAAATAACACTTATTTTACTTGATTTATAAAGAGTCAAACTCTTAATTGGTGAAAAACAAATTGAATTTTAATTTCTCAATATTTATTTTAGTGCAAAATTAACTTTTAGTGAGACTTTTTTCAAATATAAAACATCTATAATTTGTTAATTAACCCCAAATTAAATGTGCTGCCATTTTTTGAACCTAATAAAATAAACAAGATAATTTGTAATATAATAAAATACAAACTTCCAAATTAATGTTCAATTAATTTGTTAATCACTCTATTATCGCAGATCTTTCTTGGTCCTTTTCCTCTTACTAATTAGTTTGGTTTGCTTTGAGTTTGTATTTTCTCAATTTGTTGAAATTCTGTATAAAGAATTTTAATTAAGCTTTGAAATTGAGAAAAATGAAGTTTTATTTGAGATAAATTCAATTTTTAATTAAAAATCGAATGATTGAGATTGTTCACATTCATACATATACTTTAATATATCCTATTAATAACTATTATGTGATTGTTGAGAATACCAACCTAGTCCATTCTTTTTTTTTTTTGAAGATTGTCTGATCATTCTCAGCTAATTTGATAAAGAGTTAAAAGAAAATTGTATAAAGAAGATTCACTTATAAATCGTTTGTGGTTTGAAATTCCGAGAAATTCTTCAATTTTTATATAAAACTCTTAAATCTTTAGTTAAGAGTCGTAGAGATGTCAGCACTGCTTAGTTTGAGACCACTTTTACTTTTCGATAAAATAAAAGACTTTTTTATTCTCTATTTTTCGGATGTTTTGGAGGAAGTCTTTGGGAGGAAGTCTGTCATACATATCATTAAAGTAATATCTGACAGGAAATGGCATATTATTGGTGTCCTCTGAAGAGACAAAAGATTCTAAAAGCCTTATAATTCATAAATAAATTGATGGATAAACTCAATTGCATGCGAACTCATAGGCGAACAAAAGTGTACAAAAATGAACATGCTCATCTCTTATATTCTCATATTCAGTGCATTCTCTAAATTGATTAAATAAGTTGTAGGCGTTTGGCATAAAAAATATTTTTCTCATCACTTAAGACACTGTACGCTAACCTCGATTCAAGTAATCAATAATTAATTAGTTCGCAACCAATAGTCTCATCACAAAAGTTTGTTTTTATAAAATAGGAAATTCACATAAACTTGATTATTGACATAAACCACATAATTCTTGAAATTTTCTCTTCAAATAGTTTAGATAAATATAAATAATCGTATACTCTATGGTTACCATTCAAAGTATTTGTATTAAGATTAAACTGTAAAAAGGAATGTCTCGAAACTCTCTAAATCGATAAATTTAATCATAGATTTGATCACCACTTGATCATGATGATGATGGTGGTGGACATTAATCGACATAAAATGATTTATTTGATCAGAACATAGAAATATCATTTGGGAAAGAAAGAAAGTCATGAATAAGGGGCCCACCCTATCAGCCTATATTTTCTGTGTGACCTTTAATGAGACGATAATAATCTGAAACAATAATATTTATATTTTTCATGACTTCTTCTCCAATGAATTAAACTGATTGTGCAAAATAGTTAACACGATCTCCACAATTAAGTGCACGATTAAAATATATCAAACTTTACGCTAAATTCCTTTCGTAGTCAACCGTTTGATCCGAAATTTATTGAAACAAATTTATAATTTTATAGATTTTAATGAATGAAATGCCATAAATACCTAAAATAGTTTCATATGAGACAATATAAGAGAGGTCTTATCAGTGGAAATAATTTTTATTCGAGTACTTTTAGTGTAAAGCGGTGTAAATGTTAATAGATGTTAATGAATTATTTTAATGGGTTAGCAATTGTTTGAGTCGGGTTATATTAAATGCAAGTCTAGTCTTAAATGAATGTTAAAATCGATGACATTATTAGTATTATTTGCGGCATAAATGCCATTGTTTTTGATAGCATTGATAGTGCGCTACAAAACTGTGTTATCCAATGTTATTCAGTGATGAAGTCCTTGTAGTTATTGAATAAATCCTTGGATGTGATGCAACACATCGATGGATCAATAGATAGACTGGTATGACGCCATTATGCGGCATAATCTTACACAGTTAGTGCAAAACTGCTCTTTTAATGTAATGTAATGTAAGTTTTGGTCATAGACTGACTCACAGTAATATCAGCGAAGCCTCCGCCCATTTATGCCCAAACATCCAAACTCAGTCTCACTTCTCTAATAGATATTTATTTTGACTAAATATTAGTTGATTTTGTGCTAAATTTGGCTAAAATTTATATGTTATTGTGATAATAGTAACAAATTAAGAAGATAATTGATTTTTAGTCAATTGTAAACAAATAAAGAGTGAGTTTTGGCTGATCTTCACTCCAATCAGTTCAATGGTTGAATGCAATACCGATCAGAAGGTAAAGCAATTAATTAATGTTTTTTATCTAATCTATTGTATCGTTTGAGATGATAGACAACACTTATAATTGTTATAATTTTTCCTCCACTAAAACCTCAGACAATCCGTACCTTTGATTGTCTTTAATTATCATTCATTCAAATGTTGTAAAACAGTAAACAAATGATTCCCTAATCGGAGGTTTGACTGCAACTGATTTGAGTATAACTTTTGTTAGATTTGATTCATTTGCGAAGAAATGTGTTAACAATGATATCTTATTATCACACAAATGGTGTTACTTATTGAAGACATAGCTCTGATATGTGCGGTCACAACAACTCTGACCGTTTTGTGTGTTTTGGCCGTCACTAAGAAAGTGAGACATTTGTAGACATTTTGTCTTTTGCTTCAAATTGTCGCTAATTTTTGGCCTAAACTATGGTTTTTGTGTGACTTTTAGTGACACAATTAGTGGCTCAGAGTCTAAGATTAGAGCCATTTGTTAAACATTTCTGAGATAAGCGATGATTAAAGGGAAAGGAATGCCTTATCTCTGATTCCTGTGTTGTTTTGCTTTTGATTTTTGTTTAAAATTTAAAAAACTTTAAAAAATATTTCAATTGAATGCTCAGACCGATGGAAACGCCAGCTTTTTGCGAGCGGCCAGAGCTGGTAATCTCGACAAAGTCTTGGAATACCTGAAGGGAAGTATTGACATCAACACCAGTAACGCCAATGGTCTCAATGCACTCCATTTGGCCTCAAAAGAAGGACACGTTTCGGTTGTGACCGAACTCTTGAAAAGGGGGGCGAATGTAAACGCGGCCACAAAAGTGAGTCTTTGTTTGAATTGTTTTATTTAATCAATTATTCATTTGTTGAGTCATTTAATCATTTAATTAAATATTTGTTCTGTTTTTTCTCTTTAACAGAAAGGTATTCCTCTTTCATTGGATTCATTAATTTCCACTCATTTGTCTCTTTCGTCACTTTTTTGACAATTTTTTAAAACATTTTTTATTTAATTATTTATTAAAAAACAAATGAAATAACACTTAAATGAATTGAAGGCAATACTGCTCTTCACATCGCATCCCTCGCCGGACAGTTGGATGTCGTCAAAGTTTTGATCCAAAATGGAGCCAATGTTAACGTTCAGTCTTTAAATGGCTTTTCCCCGCTATATATGGCAGCTCAGGAAAACCACGACTCCGTCGTCCGTTTTTTGCTGTCTAATGGAGCGAACCAGAGCTTAGCGACTGAGGATGGGTTCACTCCTTTAGCTGTGGCCTTACAACAGGGTCACGACAAAGTGGTGGCAGTTCTACTCGAAAATGACACCAAAGGCAAAGTGCGATTACCGGCCCTTCATGTGGCCGCTAAAAAGGACGACTGCAAAGCGGCAGCTCTTCTCTTACAAAACGATCACAACCCGGACGTAACCTCAAAGTCTGGATTCACTCCTCTTCACATCGCTTCCCATTACGGCAACGAAAATATCGCAGCACTGCTTCTGGACAAGAATGCAGACGTAAATTTTGTGGCCAAACATCAGATCACTCCCATACATGTGGCCGCAAAGTGGGGGAAAGTCAATATGGTTACCCTTCTTTTGGACCGAAAGGCTAAGATTGATGCCGCAACTCGTGACGGACTAACGCCTCTGCATTGCGCCGCCAGAAGTGGTCACGAAGCAGTCGTTGACCTATTACTTGACAGGGGAGCCCCTATTACTGCCAAAACCAAAGTAATTACATTTGTTTTGACTTTAGTTTTATCGATCGATTACTCAATAATAATATCAACTCTTTTCTTAAATTAAAGAACGGTTTGGCACCTCTTCATATGGCAGCTCAGGGTATGTTTCCTTCCAATTATTTGTTTTAACCAAAAGAACACAGAAAAAGACATCAATCAAATCATTCGTTAATAGATTAAACATTTTTGGGGCAAAACTAAACACTTTTAGCAATAAATTGAATACAATTTATAGCGAAAAGTGAAGACTCATTACATTTACATATTTATTGTTATTTTGTTTTCATAGAAAATAACCACAAAAATGCATAACTTTTATGAAAATACATAATTTTTTGACACATTTTCGGCTATAAATTAATAATGTTTGCCCTCAATAGGCGATCACGTGGACAGCGCCCGTATACTCCTATTCCATAAAGCGCCGGTCGATGATATCACTGTCGTAAGCGATGATTTCCTCAATAAATTAGTGCCTAAATTAACCACAAATTGTTTTTAAGGATTATCTGACAGCCCTTCACGTAGCGGCCCATTGCGGTCACGTACGCGTCGCTAAACTACTTCTCGACCGGAAAGCAGACCCAAATGCAAGAGCACTGAATGGGTTCACTCCTTTGCATATCGCGTGCAAAAAGAACAGAATAAAAGTGGTGGAACTTCTTCTAAAACATGGCGCCAGTATTGAGGCCACGACTGAAGTAATTTTATTTAATATTGACTTTTAGTTAACTTTAATTTAATTGAATGGATTTGTGGATAGTCTGGTCTGACACCACTACATGTGGCCGCGTTTATGGGATGTATGAATATTGTCATATATTTGATCCAACATTTGGCCAGCCCTGACGTCCCCACTGTTAGAGGAGAGACACCTTTGCATTTGGCCGCGAGAGCCAACCAAACGGATATTATTAGGATTTTGCTGCGTAATGGAGCACAGGTTGACGCAAAGGCCAGAGTAAGAGACTTTCTTATGTTTTGAAAATACGTGACTAAACATTAATTTATTGATTTATAGGAACATCAGACCCCTCTCCACATCGCCTCTCGTTTAGGAAATGTCGATATCGTTGGTCTACTCTTACAACACGGCGCTGATGTGGACTCCATCACAAAAGATTCTTATACTCCACTTCATATTGCGGCCAAAGAGGGACAGGAAGAAGTAGCTGCTGTCTTGTTAGAGAGTGGGGCAAAACTAACCGCTACCACTAAAGTCAGTTCTTTCCGCAAATTAAATGATTTTCTAATTAAATATATTTTCGATTTTCAGAAAGGGTTCACTCCTTTGCATTTGGCGGCTAAATATGGAAACATAAAAGTTGCGCGACTTCTCATTAGTAAAGACGCTCCGGTGGATGCACAGGGAAAGAACAATGTGACGCCATTGCATTGCGCTGCACATTACGATCACGTCAATGTCGCTCTTTTACTACTTGAAAAGGGAGCCTCACCTCACGCCACAGCTAAGAATGGTTACTGTCCTCTTCATATCGCCGCCCGAAAGAATCAGATGGATATCGCCACTACTCTTCTCGAATATGGGGCTAAAGCCAACGCCGAGTCAAAGGTATTGACTATTTAGAGACTGGTATCCAAAGCGATCGACAATTATATCGATTTGTGTTTTATCTGATTTTAGGCCGGTTTTACTCCATTGCATTTGGCAGCACAGGAGGGACACACAGATATGGCAACACTTCTAATCGGACATCAGGCTAATATTGACGTCAAGGCTAAGAACTTATTGACTCCTTTGCATTTGTGCGCTCAGGAGGACAGAGTAAATGTGGCCACTATTTTGGCCCGAAATAGAGTAGATATGTCGCCGCAGACCAAAGCGGGATATACTCCACTTCATGTGGCCTCACATTTCGGTCAAATAAATATGGTTCGATTCCTCTTACAAAATGGTCAGTCATTTGTCACTTAATTCGTGAAAATATATTAAAATAATTTTCATTTATATCTTTTACGTCACTCTTCAGGCGCTGACGTGAATGCGACGAATGCTGTGAGTATTCATTCATATTATCTCTAATCAGATCTAATCTTTGTTTTTATTAATGGACAGCACGGGTATACACCACTACATCAGGCGGCACAACAGGGACACACACCTATTGTGAATTCTTTGTTGGAACACAAAGCGTCGCCCAATACTACCACAAATCAGGGACAGACAGCCCTTTCAATTGCCCAACGATTAGGTTATATATCAGTGGTTGAGACCCTTAAAGTTGTGACCACTAATGTCGTGACCACAACTACCACTACAGTCACAGAAGAGAAGTACAAAGTAGTAGCGCCGGAAACAATGCACGAGACGTTTATGTCTGACTCTGAGGACGAAGGAGGTATGTCTTCCCAAACAATTTGACTTTTAATTAGTTGTATTGGAGTTGTATTGCTTGCTATCCATTGAATCGCATGAATGGATGACTTAGAGTGCATGCAATTGATTGTATGCTCCGGTATATCACAAATCGATATATGCCATAGAAGTAGTTCCCGAAATTGAATTCGAGTTTGAGTTCAATGGTTTACAATATTTTTTAAGTTTTGCACGAATTGTGTTACCCTTTGATCTGTGCTTCAATCCTACTCCTCCTCAATGAGTTCCTCATTCCAATGACTGATGCCTTTCCATTAAATTGAGTATAATTTGCGCCGTTTTTATAGTTTGGCTTAAAATTGTTGTTTGAAATGCTTTACTCAGAAATATTTTTGGCTTTACTGTTGGCGTCAAATGTATGTCCACTCCTATAGAGCCTTAGCTTTGGATTTTAGACTAATTTTAATTTATCGCACGTTTTGTCAATTGATTGCAAAATAAGTTCATAATTAAAGTGAAATTCATTTTTAATATTTAAGTGTTTTTATGAATAACCAAAAGTTGATAACAAAAGTGGTGTCCGAAGCGCTTAACGAATAATAGTTTAAATGTGTATACATTTGTCGCCCAATAGTATTTCCTAACAAAATATTAGCTGAGATTTCTTGAGAGCTCAAGAATAATATTTCGCGCAAATATCACCTGATATTAAAGCTAACGAACGATTGAATTACTTATTATTTATGATTTTTGTTGGAAAATTAGTTTCGATGTAATTCTGTTGTAATTAATTCTTATGAAAAACTAATCATTTCTTCGATTACTTCTCAAAAGAGAAAAAAAATTCAAAATTATATAGAAATTGAATAATAAAGGCATTCAATGATTCAATTGTACACAAATCAGGTGAAGAATTTCTAGAGGAGCCAACTCTATACAGTGGGAATCAAACCCACTCTTCTCATGTCTATCTTCCTTTCTTTGAGGCTCAAAAATTACAGACCACTAGTAAGTGATTATTGATTATCTCAAATGAGTATTAATTATAAACTATTATTCCGTTTATCAGTTTTTCTCTCATTTCTTTCGATTGTATTTTATTTGTTGTTTAATACAAAACGAGTATTAATTTTGAAATACTTTTTGAAACAATTTTTTCCAATAATTTTTATCTCTTTTTTTTTGTTACTCTTATTGTCTGAGTATTTGATTTCAATCACACTTTTCTTCGTATTATAGCCGACGATAATATGTTAGGCGATCAGTCCTACCGATACTTGACTGCAGATGAAATGAAATCATTAGGTGACGACTCTTTGCCATTCGATGTCACCAAAGATGAGCGAATGGATGCCTCACAAACTTTAGGTAAGATTTTTTGTTATTCTCGAATGTAATCAATCATTGGTTCGACTAATGAATCACTGCTTCGACTGACAGCTCCGATCACTGTTGATGAAGAGCTCTTTTCTCCACACCATATGTTGATGACCGAGTCCTATGTCAACGCTTTAGCGCCCGATAATATTGATATATCTCGAGCCCCAATCACTGCCGGGTAAGTCAAACGATGATACGATGATAGGCTCCTAAACTGATAGACAATTACACTGCACTGGATTTGGGCGCTATTAATATGGAAGAGGCGAATGCCATGCAATGCCTTGTGTTGGCCAGACTTGTATTTGGGGCATGAAATACATGAGTCAAAACACTCTTAAGAACTATTATAATCTTAATTCTTGGTTATTATGCTTCGGTTTAGGGTTTTAATCAACAATTAATTGAGTTTTGAAAATATCCTAATTTGACAGTACTTTCAAATTCAGTGATTTGGAGTTTCCTCACACACGGCTCTGGTTATACTATCCTCACATCGCGCCTCTCGAAGCCTCCCTAAGAATGAGGCGTCGAAGGTGGGCCCCTATCTCTCTATCTTTTAAAGTTTGGGTACTTTAATAGTTGTTCCACTCTAATAGTACTGTACTCTAATAGTTGTGATTTTTATCAATTAATCCCATAATTGAATGTATTATGCATTCGATTAACGCTTTTTTATTAACAAAAATACAATAATTTTCGATATAATTATCGAAAAAAATAACTAAATATTATCTAAAGTTTAGATTAGTTATGAATTTCTCTAATAATATATTCATTTGAAGCATTACTTTAGTCTTATTTTGAAAAAAAATTAATTGAAATAAACAAATGAAAACTAAATGAACATTAGATTAACGTTAATTCATGACATTAATTGAACAATAATTGAAGAGATGTACAAATGATGTTGTATTTAGATTTAAATTAATTTTTGGTATTTGAATAGTTTTGCTCAATTAATTGCTCATCAATCAGTCGAATAGTAATGTCAGACAATTGAAAATAGGACTCAATTATATATTCGTCAATAATTTGCTTAAATCACGAAATCTTATGGCAATTGCACAGCAGTTCCGCACAATTGTGCCGCTCTTATGAAATTTTAGTAATTAAATAGACTTTCCTTCTATTGTCGTAATGGTTAAGCGATTTATAATTTTTGGGCTGATTTCTGAATTCAGAGTAATTGCAGCACTTTTTTGTTGCCAAACATATTGTGTTCAAACAATTTTGAATCCATTTTTTGAACACTAATTATATTTTGATTATTTAGTGCTTAAAACACAAGACATTTATGGCTCTCTTTCACCGCTGACTTAGTGGTCGTTCCGACCATTTGAATAAAAAAAAGTTTAACCCCTCTCAGAGATTAGCCACTCATAACTCAGTGCACGTGTTATAAACTGAATCACTATTTTGTTGAAGCGTTTAACTAAACGATTGCTGAATGAATGCCTTTAATTGATATTTATTTCTTGTAATAAATGCCTGTTTTGCACGTCTTGTCGGATGTCATACTATAGACGATTAAAGTGGAAGACGTAAGTTATCCATCGCTAACACTAATGATTATTTATCCCAAACCAAACAATGAACTAATTGAGTGTTTCCAATAGTTTTCTGGTCAGCTTTATGGTTGATGCCCGCGGAGGCGCAATGAGAGGGTGCAGGCATTCAGGTGTTCGGGTTATTATCCCTCCGCGAAAAGCACCGATGCCTATGAGGATTACCTGCCGTTACCTCAGAAAAGAAAAACTTATTCATCCGCCCCCTCTTATGGAAGGAGAGGCCTGTGCTTCGCGTTTGCTCGAAGTAGGACCCGCAGGGGCTAAGTTTTTAGGGTAAGTCATATATTTCTCCAACGTTTTGGCCGAAAATCTAATTTATTGTTCGCTCAGACCTGTCATCATCGAAGTCCCTCACTTCGCATCGCTTCGGGGCAAAGAACGGGAGATTATTATTCTTCGAAGTGATAACGGAGAGACCTGGAGAGAGCACACTCTCGAAGCTTCCGAAGAAGCCGTTCAAGAAGTTCTTAACGAAAGCTTCGAAGGAGAGAATGGTATGAATCGAATGAATTCATTATTTCAATGAAATTATTATTGATTTTCATCACAAAGACGTCAATACTTTGGATGACTTCAGCAGTAATAGAATCACACGAATCCTGACGACAGACTTTCCTCAGTATTTCGCTGTCATTACTCGTATCCGACAAGAAGTGCACGCAATTGGACCCGAAGGAGGAATGGTTTCCTCAACTGTAGTGCCTCAGGTTCAGGCCATCTTTCCTGAGGGAGCTCTCACTAAGAAGATTAAAGTCGGACTACAGGTAGGAAATAGTGATGGCATTGAAGTGATTGAACCAATCGATGGAATTAATGACAAAAAGAGTAAACGGAGGGGTATTTTCACTGGTATTGGGGAAGGTATTAGAAAGAGGTTCAGTAGGAAACAGAAAATAAATTGTGTTAACGCTGTGCTTAACAATTCTGTCACTAAAGAAATAGTGCCTCAAAAGATCAAAAAAGACAAATCAGATAAAAGCACTCAAACGGAAAGACCTAAAAATGATATAAAAAAGAGAAAAACAAAAAAAGTCAAGAATAATAAGGAAAATAAGTTTCGTCCGCCGTCTGATGGCGGGTGTTTAGCCCATCTGGTGAGGGCTACCGTTCCCAATCTGGATGTCTTTTCCAATATGATATGAATTAACGATTTAATGATATTAGAGTTGATTCATATTAAGAACAATTGATTTCCGAACCAAACATTTAAATAATACTCAAAACTTTTATAATAGACTGAAAGACAGAACAATATTATCACTGAAAACAGTATTTATTATATAATTGGATATAATATTTAATTATTATATAAATTGTTTGAAAATTCTATGAAAACAATCAAATAACTGATTGGCGGTTGAATTACTTATTCATATATTAATATATAATTGAATTTCAATATAATTAGTGAATAGGAATCGCATTTGACTGAAGTTTATCACAAAAATATCATTTAAACTCATATAAGACTTAATTATTTATTTATTTAATCAAATTTCAAAATTTATTGATAAAACTATTTACAAAAGTTATCGAAATATTAATATATATTTAAATATGAGATTAATATCAGAGAAAAGATTAATATATTTTATTTGAAATCACTTATGCATTGATTGCAAAACAAATGCATTTAATGTTAAACTTCTAAAGAAGTGAATCGATAAACACATAATCACTTTGAAAATCAGTTATTTTGTTAACAGAGAAGATCTTTCACATTATGTAACTCATCATAAGGTGTGTCCGCACGCGTCGAACCAAATGTCAATTTGTGTGTCATTTTAGGTTCAATTTTAGTCAAAATCGCACAAAAAGAGTCAAAATATAATTTATTTTACTATTAATTGCGTTAATTTAGTGCCAAAACTTGTTTTAAACATTTTTGTCGTTTATTTTAAGTAAAGTTATGCTCTTTTAGTCATTTATTTAACTAATATTTATTTAATACAATATTTATGTCATATTTTTATGTCTTAAATATGCTTTTCTTTTGCCTATAATTGTATTTCAACTAATTTTTCGCTCAAAACTATTAACAATAAACTCTTTTGGGCCTCACTTTTGCTTTTATTACTAATACTTGTCTGCAATTCTGTCCTATCGGCTGACCTTTGCTTCAATTATTCTGTCAAATGAAAGGTCAGAATTGAGGCATTTCTTCGCTTTTGGGTCGAACTCGAAAGAAAAGTGAGGGGGAATTAAATCGAGAATGACCACTGACCAGACTCACCAAACTCTAATATAAAGCTAATTCAAAGCTAATACCTTTTGCATACCTGTCCTTATATTCTTGCTCTTAAGCTCGCTTCTAATCTGAGCATAAATTCTCTGTATTAACACCTTTTCGATTAAATTCGGGTCATTCTTGACATTCCCTGAAATAAAATGAATGATTGTCCCAAACCTGACCCCAATTTAATTGATCCGAAATAATACTAATTCTTGTTAATTGTTCAACTGATTGGCTCAATGTATAAATTGGCTGATTTTGCTGACCAAAAGTCATTCTCAATTTACTAAATTCCTCGTTTGCTTTTCTTAGGCCCAACCGATTCCATCAGAATTGGTCACCAAAATGTTGGGCAATCGGGTGGCTGTGTCTCCGATTTGCACAATCGAACCGCGGAGACGTAAATTCCATAAACCAATTACGCTGACAATACCTGTCCCTCAAGCGGCCACCCGTGGAATGATCAACCAATACACAGGCGATGCGCCCACTTTGCGCCTCCTATGCAGTATAACAGGTAGTACGAAGTCAGGTTTGTCTCCCCTTTTGCTTCTCTGCTTCTTCTCTGCTTTTCATCTCTTTTTGTATTACTTTTTTTGCTCTTTTATTGTCTTATCGTTTGATTAAATGTTTGTCCATTCAATTGATTGTGTCTTTAGATTAATGTCTTTAATGTTTTGTGTCTTTTCTTAAAACAAAATTTTAGAACTAATACTAAAACTTAAAAGACTTTAAGTGTTTGTTCGTTGTATTGATTTTGATTTGATTCTCTGTTTTAGTCAACTCTTCCTTTAATTCTGTGTTTTTTCGTTTCATTTCATTCTTTCTTTCTTTTGCTGCTTTGCTATTATGAGGGAAAGCATAACATAGAACAGGTATAGCTATGCTTAGAGAGAGTGCAGGAGGGGAGACAACACCTGATGAGGGCTGTTTGTATTTTATGTTCGTATGAGTTGTTCATCGGTTGTTCCTTTTATTTTGAAAAAACAATTTGTTTTTGAGAACAACCTCTCATTCGACTCATTTGTTTAATTAAACTTATTTTTGTTGATTTAATTAATTCTTTTCTGAAATTCCGTGTTTTGTTTGCGTAACAAACATTAGGCGGAACTACAAAAGCCCAGTGGGAAGACGTCACCGGCTCTACGCCTCTCACTTTTGTCAACGATTGTGTATCTTTCACGACGACAGTGTCGGCCCGTTTCTGGCTTATAGACTGTCGACAAGTGAACGAAGCGACCAAATTTGCGACTGAGTTATACCAGGAGGCAATTCACGTGCCTTTTATGTCAAAGTTTGTCGTATTTGCCAAACGGTACGACCCATTAGAAGCTCAACTCAGAGTCTTCTGTATGACAGACGATAAGGAAGAGAAAACTCTTGAAAATCAGGAGCACTTCACAGAAGTGGCCAAATCTCGAGACGTAGAGGTCCTCGAAAACAAACCCCAATATTTAGAGTTCGCCGGAAACTTAGTTCCGGTCACCAAATCGGGTGAACAGTTGAGTCTCACTTTCCAAGCGTTTCGAGAAAATAGATTACCGTTTGTTATGCGCGTCAAAGACCCAAATCAGGATCCGTTGGGAAGAATTGCTTTTATGCGTGAAAACAAGAGAATCCGTGGATCAGAGCCCACACAACAACCCATTTGTAATCTTAATATAGAATTACCCGATATTTGCATCGAATCGGACGCTTCGCCCAATGATTTCGAAAAACAATACGATTTCTGTGAGAATCCATTCATTCCTTATATTAGTTCTTCTTTTGAACGGTTTGTCGTACTTTTCAGCCACTCCTGACCTCAAATCGAGTTTCGGTAATCTTAAACAGAATGGGTTAGACAAAGGCAAAGATGACCGCTCCCGTACCACTTCTAGAGGTGCTTCTCTCGGTCGAGAAGTCTCATTAGATGTGTCGTATGACGAACAGGACATCATGAAGGTATTCCCCTCTAATTTGACCATAAATTCTGATCAAATATTTGAATGATAGGAAGCGGAATCGGCTGCAGAAAGCGATAGTGAGGGTTTCCCTTCAGTCAAAGGAGATAGACGTAGTCGACAGACCAGTACTACCAGTGCTGATGAACAGAGAAAAGTCGACGATTCTGAGCGAGAAATCGCTGCACAAAAGTTCTTAGAGTTTCTCGAAGAACAGGACAGAGAAGAATCGGTAGAGAGGGCTACGAATAGAGGCGAAGATCCTGATCAACCGGAAGAGCTATTTATTGTGAAAGAAGAAATGCGTATTCCTTCCGAAATATCAAACGGTTTGTAGTAAAACAACTAAAACAATGTTTTAATGATTTTGTTATTCAGAGGATTCGACTGAAATCAAAACCACAGAAACCACAACTGTTCTCGAAGACGGAACTATTAAACACACGATTACTGCTGTGACTAAATCTACTGTTGTCCCCGGTATATGACATTCCTTTTTGTTATAAGTATTGGACATTATTTTGACCCTTAATTTGTAAATCAATAGATCCTGACGAAGGTCTGAATGCGGATCAGACGCGCCAATTGCTGGAGAGCGAGACCTGGCATTCAGAACAAGACACGAGTCAGGTTTCAGTTTCAAGTTTGCCAGAAGACGAAAAGTCTGAGCCTTCAACTGCCACTGTGTCGAGCACTACCACCACAAACACAGGAGATAATGTGGCCTCGGCTTTAGTGACCACTTCGGTTGAAGACGAACCGCACTTCGATGCTATAGTCGAACAAAAAGGTGAACAATTGATAGAATTTTAACCAAAAGCCAAATCAAAGCCTAACCATAACTAACAAAACTTATTCCACTATTAATTAATGATCACATCTTTAATACAATTCATGTAATTCTCACTAATTATGAGTCAATTCATTCATTAATTAACAAAAAAATACATTTTCTCTATCATTGAGTCATTGAAACACTAATTGAATGCAAAACTAACTGTAAAATCGATTACTTAATGACTTTTAATGACTTTTTTCTGTAATTTTCAAAAACTGAGAAAAAAATAAAATTAATTTTCGACTAAAAATCACTGCATTTCTGTCCACTTATTAATTGCATGAATTCCTCGTCTCGTGAAACCTAATAGCCGTCCATTTGATTGAAATTCTCATTTTTTGACCCTTTTTTTGTGTCTTTGATTATAGAGTGGACTGAAGAAGACGAGAGCGGTTGTGTTCAGCATATTATCGAACAGACTTCAACCATAACCACAGATGAGAGTCAACCAAAATGTAAGTAATGTTTTAATTGTATTGTCTTTAGTGTGAGACCAATCAAAAAGACAAAAACCATTGCAATCATAATCCGTAACCAAATTAATGTTTTTCGTGCTTTTCGTTGAACTACTCGTTAAAGAACTAAACCAATCGTTTGTAACCAAAAACCTCTTCATTTTGTGTGACATTTCATTCATTTCTCGCATTCAATAGAATTGAATAATAATTTAATTAATAATTGTTTTTCAAATAATGTTTTGAATCGTTGGTTGAAATTCTTAACTCGTTTTTGCTTTCGACTCCCATTTGCGTCAAATCTTAATGTTTCTCCTAATGTCTGAAATTAGAGGAGAGAACTAATTCTAGTCTTAATATTCAGTGTTTCTTCGGTTACATCAAAAGCCAAATAATGATAACATTCGCTCAAAAGTCTAATCTTTCAAACTTTAAAAGAATTTGATTTCAATTTTGTTTCAGAGATTTTGATGATTGAAAGCAAAGATTTTCCTCAAAAGTTGTTATCAAATGTTCGATATTTTTAGAGAAATGATTTCCACCGATTCAAGAGATCCGTCACTTCCATTAGAGGACATCTTTCCTTATTATTTAAATCTATTATCCGAACAAAAATTCTTTATTCATATTTTGTTTTTGATTTTTTGAGACCAAAAAAAAGTTATTAAAATGTGGACCCATTGATGGCAACCATTCAAAGCATTTATATTTAAAATTATTTGAAAATTAATAAAAAATTTTGTATCGAATGCCTTCCGAATGATTTCAATTCTAAGAATTGCGATTTGATCCCATTTCGACCAATTGTTTGTTCAAAGTATTTGTTTGTCACGTTTTTCACCCGAAACCCAAATATCCAGTGAAACCGAAATGACTCGAAAAATATTATTTTCCTCTCTTTTGTCCGAACATTAAATATATTCTAAATATTTAGCCTATAATTGACAACCACTAGACATATACCTGATTACGTTTCTCTGGAATTCTCAAAAGTGGGTATTTTAATGAACTCTGGGTTATTCTAAAGAGACTTAATTAATGGAAAGTAAATTGATTTGAATTTTAGATTTTAGGTCCATTTCTATCACTACTTTTCAAAACATTAGTTTTCATAGGAATTAATGAATTGATTTACAAATTGATTAATAGTTTAGAATTAATTCCTTTTTTAATGAAAGAGCTTTAAGTGAATCCGTATTTAATTATTAATGAATAATGAGTTGAGTAATGGGTTTACTGGTTGTCAATCTATTAAGAGATGGGATTTAACTGAGAAGTGATTATTACTTGAAATTCTTTACTGACAGCAAAATCTTCTGAAAAAGTCTTTGAGAGCTCAAACGCAGGAAAGAATAGAATTACTGAAAAGCAAATGATTTCGCGTACTTTTCTTCCGACTTCTATTGGTCTCAAAGAAAATGATTTCAATGATAACGACGACAGCGATCAGTCGTTTTTACCAAAACCATCGCCTCCTGAAGTAGTAGATGTTTCAGACGAACAGTTATCTCCAGTCTGTGATTATAGCGATTATATGAGACCTGACAATCAGGTGAAGGTCGGCGTTTCGCCCACAGACGAACTGCTCGCCGATAGTCCAGAACATAGAGCTTATGATGAAAAACAAACTCAAGACTCGGTTACTGCCGACGAAAAGTCAAAAACCGAAACAAAGAGTTCTTCATCTGATTCTCATTCTGCGTATGAAAACAATGCTTTCGCCGGAACTGAGAATATCGACAAACCTTCGAATGAATCCGATATAAGAAGTCCTTATGAAGTGTTCAGAAAAGATAGTATTGAAGATAATCAGAATATGTTTACAACGAAAGACATTCCTAAATATGAAAGGAAAAAATCTGACGACAAAAAGGATGACAACAACGACGACAAAAATGGCGGCAAAATAAGAATATCTGATAAACCTGTTGTCGAAGAATTGGAGGGAAAAGTGAAGAAACAAATAGTAAATGAAATTTTCGCCAAAGAATTGAATGAAGAGGTAATGAATGGATCGCCCGAAAGGAAAATAATCAAAAGTATTGGTAAACAAATTGAGAGAAAAAGTATTACAGAATCGCAACAAATTACTGATTTGGATGAACAAGATTTCGAAGATATCAGAAGAGAAGCACAAATCATTGCACAGAATATTGTGGTCAAAGCCAAGGAAGAGTTGGCAAAAATTCCCCACAAAATCAACATTTCCTCTGAAATCTCAGACGAAGATTTAGTTGAACAGGAATGGGATGAATTGGAAGACGTCAGAGCGACTGTTGATTCGGTCTCCCCTATTGTAAATGATAGTGAGCCGAGTCCTCTCAGTCCTATTAGCCCTGATTTGACCAAAACTCAGAAAAGGATAAGTTTTACAGAAAGTGAATCTCTTTTCCTCAAAAACGTTGAAAAGAGTTCTCTTGTTTTGGAGAAGAATATAAGTCCCGAAGAATTAAAGAGAACTCTATCTCATCCTCGAAAGTCTATTGATAGCGGCAGTCGATCCGGATCTCAAAAGGAGAAGGAGTCGGGTTCCAGTTCTGAGAGTCATTATCAGTCCTGTCATTCATTTGATGTGTCAGACAGTAGTAAAACTCCGGGAACCAGTCGTCCCACAAGTAGTGAATTCGATTTAGCGATAATCCCTGAGCACCACTTCTACACTACATCCAGCAGTAGAAGTAGTGGAGGCTTCGGTTTGTCTGCTTCTGAGTATGAAACTTGTGGCACATCTCAAGAGGGCTCGTATGCAACAGCAGCCACTTCTCAAGAGACCAGTTATCATACGGCACACACTTCTATGTGCGACAGTTCTCGTAATTCTACCATTTCTATAGAATCCGAGAGTTCCGGTCATTTGGGAGAAATGTCTTCTGAAGGAAGTGAAACAATAGTCATTGAAGGAGACAAACGCAGTTCCATCAGCGATGATGACATTGATCCCAATGGAAGCGTTACTCCCGTTAATGAATTGAAAGAACCTTTTGATTGTGATATTCCAGAATCAGTTATTAGAAGCGGTATTGAAATACCTTTTATGTCCGGAACTAATTGGGAAGCAACAGATCCTAAAGCCATTGCCTCCACTTCTTTAGAAGGTTTTCCGATAGAAGAAATGGAAGCATTGATTGATAGCTCAAAGTCTTCACAAATGAGAGGACCTTTAGTCTCAAATACTAGTATCGATGAAAGCGAACAGAACTCTGAGAATTCCAATACTTGGCACTCGTCGAGTGTTGGAACAGCCATTAATGTTGTGGGACAGCTTAATTCAGGTCAAAGTTCAATGACAAGCGGACAGTCTGGTTGTGCCGATACAACTCAAGTGCCATCACTTTCAGAGTCAATGATTTCTTTGGAAACTCTTAATAACAATGATTTACAACAAAACACACAGAATATAGAATCGGTTCAACAGTATAGTAACGGACCCATAGAAGTCGAGTATAACCCTGACTATGATGTCTCTGAGGCTGACCGCAGGTCAACTCATTCGGCTACGGGTGCCGACCATTTAAGTCCAGCACACGATGAAAGAACATCTTCTTCTGACTTGACTTCAGACCAACACTTTTCTGATACCCCTCTCGTATCTCAGAGCTCTTTCTGCAGTTCTGTGCTCTCAGAGCACGCGAGACATCAATTGTCTTATGACTTGAGTCCAGACCTTCATTTAGGCGTTTCTGATTCGCTTACAACGGGAAGCGATGACCTCCAACGCCCACAATCACCGGTTCCGCCTGAAGCAGAAGAATTGGTGTTTCTGGAGTCAGCACAAGACAAAAGTCCAACCATTGAATCGACTCATTCTGTTGAACAGCACTCAGAACTCTATACACACCAAGAGGTCGATGAAGAGATGGAAGACTCCCCATCGAGAAAGTCATTGAGTTCACGATTAGGTCAGAGTAAACCCATTGCTATCAGTACTACCAGAAGCGGAGAATCTTCTGCCGCTTCTTCTCTCAAAGAATTCGAGAGACTTGAGTCAGAAATGAAGGCAAAGGGCAGTCTTCACGGCTCATCTGACTCACTGGGATCTAGTCTGGGGTCCGGCCGGCCATTAGCCGGTCGGGGCAGTGATAGGGACGACCATTCAATCAGTTCGAGTGTAATTGAATTCGAAAAATTAGAGAAAGAACTCGAAGCCGAGCGCATAGAAAAAGAGGCGCAGGAAGAGGCCGCCCGTCTCTCTGAGATTGAAGAGGGACACGAAAGTCAGGCCTCAGACGCCAGTCAGGAAACCCTCTCAGAACACGGGAACGCTTCCGATGATACAGATTCTGATTATGAAAAACGAATGTCAGAAATCGATGATATGATGAAAATGGCACAGAATAAGGTCGAAAAAATGCAGACAATCTCTAAGAGCTTCGATAGCTGTCAATCAACTGACACTCCTTTAGATAAGACGTCAACCACTGATAACTCAAAAGAAAAAATGCGAACTCAGTCTCAAAGTACAGCACAACTCATACATACGCGTAAAGTTGTTTCGACTGATAGCACAGACCTAATTAGCTCAGTCTCTACCACTAATACCGAGTCATTAGTCGACAGAATCGACGATTTGATTGAATATAAAGACGACAACAAATCCATGTCTTCGGATTCAATGCACGAAGAATTCAAAGATGAGTTCATTCAAGAACTTGAGTTTCATAGCGAAGAACAGAATGAAAATATGAGCCAAAAGTCAAGTCTTAGTTCGTCTTCTGTGGCCGACAACACAAATGTTATATCCTTCGACTCCGGACCAGCTCTGGCCACACTCCGAGAGGAAACTTTCGAAGAAGACTCACTCAAAGAGAGTTTTCACGGAATCCTTAAGCCCTCTGAGTGTATGATTTCCAGTACTGACTCTTTCGAGACCAATACTGCCGGTACTCACGCGACATATCATTGTGGGTCAGCCCTGTCTTCGAGTTATGTTACTTCTGGAGATGAGGCCACAATGGTTTCGAGTACAGATACCGCAGATTTATTATTCAAGAGCCCAGAGCCGTCGTTGGATACGGAACAAGAGAACCGTTCTGTCCATCAATTGAGACAACTCTTTGAAAACAAGAAATCGAGTGTTGAGTCAAACCCTAAGAGTGACCACAAAAACGGCAATCAATCAAACGAAGAGTTCGAAGAAGTTCAAACTCAAGACGAAAGGGGAAACTTGAAAGTCTTCAGGCGAGTCAAACGATCAGTACCTCCTCCGCAGACAACAACTGCTTCCAGTTCTTCAGAAAATGAAGAAAAGTTTTTGGAAGCTCTTCGAAAGTCTGCTCAACCGAGAAATGAAGTGATCGAAGAGGAGAGAGCTTTCGATGAGTTTGGAAATGTAGTCATTAAACGAACGGTCAAAAAAGTGGTCACACAGGGACCTGACCTCACATCCAAATTAGTGAGCGGTCTGTCCGCACAGAAAGTCACAGAAGAGTTCTTAGAGCCCTTCACTAAACTACAACCCGTCACTAATATCGATGAATTTGAAGGCGTCGATGAGTCGGGAAATCCATATAAAGTGATACAAGAGGTGACAATCACTCCAGAAGTGAGAGCCGTCACATTCAGTGGTCCCGACGCTCAACAAAAAATGGATCATTTCTTGAATACGTGGTCCGGAGATAAAGAAGATCTCATTGAAGTTAATAAACCCAATGAGACTAACCTCGAGTCAAATATGAGTTATAGTTGTAATAGAGAGGACACAGAAACAGGTATTAGAGACCACTCAAGTCATTGAAATCGCATTTAATTGTGTTTTTTGTGTTCCTTTTGAAGCATTTCTTTAATATTTTAGTCAATAATTTATTTGAGTTTTTGTTTGACTTTATTTTGCGAACAAATATTATCTCATATTTTAGTCATTTATTTATTTATCGAAACTTTTATTCTTTTATTTATTTATTAATTAATTGTTATTTAAATCAAAATTTTATTCAATTATTCAATAAATTCGATATTTTTTGATCGAAATTAATTCTCAATAGGTTTTGATCACCAAAATGATAGTCAAAATGATTGCAATACTAACCCAAAGACCTGTTACTGTACTTCCCATGATTTTCGATTTGGTATGACCTGTCTCTTCGTCATTAATTAATCAATTAATTATCGGTTTTTCAATGCATTCATTCATTGGTTCTGTTTTTGAGTTTCTTTTGGTTTTTGTTTGAGTTTTGATTGGTTTGTCATTTGTTTGACTCTCTTTCCATTCGGTGTTTAATTTGATTCTTTGGATATTCTTTGAAATTAATTTGTGTTTCGGACAATCATTTGTTGCATGAAATCAATGAACACTTGATTTGTATATCAATTAAAATGGTTTTTAAATTAGATTTCAGTAAACAAAACAAACAAAACGGCCAAAGGATTAGAAACAACGAAACCTCATCTTTCACGGGAAACACCAGGTATTGCATTACATTCCGAACACTATTCTTGAAATTCCAATAATAATAATATTTTGAATTTCAGAGTTCTCACCGAAACTGTATCCGATAGTGACGGACACACAACTGTAATGGAGACCACAATATATCACTCACAAGAAGATAGAGATAGAGATCCCTTACGTGAAAGTATGCATCAAATACTCGAAGAATTCATGAGTAGTGATAATAACACTGAAAACAAGTCCTAAATAATTGATTTTATTTTCAAAACCAATCATTAGTTTAGAAACAATGCCTTAATTTTTGTCTTAACGTCTTCTAAGGTCTGAATCATAGACTCATTCACTATATATTTCGCAAAATATTTCCAAAAGAAAAAGAAAATAATATTTTGATGACTTTGTGCCACATTTTTAGCCAATATTTACTATAAAATGCTTTTCATTTCATTTAAAGAAAACTATTCAACGATTTTCTCTCTCTATTGAAAAAAGTCTCCAATTATTGGATTATTAAAAGAAAAAGAAAGAAATTTTCATAAAATTCTTTAAATTTATTGAACTTTTGTTGAATTTGAGCCCAAATTATATTAAACTGAGCACAGACTGAGACCTGAGTTCCTCTGTGAGTCGATTCCTATCCTCTAATTCTGTCCTTATTTCTGGAAATTAACTGAAAATGACTTAAAATTGATTATAATCTCAGAAACTAACCACTGATGACACCAAACGTTTTCATTCATTCGATTAATCATCAAAAGTATAATTGAGTTCACATTCATTGCGAATAAGAATTATTTTAATCAGAGATTTGGAGAAAGTATAGCACCGGAGAGATGTGGTGGGAGTGGGCTCTCCATTCACTCATTTGACGATACATTTTCTTTATTTCATTATTTTTTGGTTCAAAAGCTTTTTAGAGACAAAAATATGTTTTAAAAGATTAATATATTTGAAACAAAAAAGAGATTATTTTCAGAGTTTTTATTAAAATACAAATTAATTTAAATTTGTTTTAATGTATTTGAATTTGAATACATATATACCGTATATCTATAAATATATACCTAAAGTGTTGACATTTTTTAGAAAATAAAATTCATTAAATTTTTTCATCAATTAATCGATTTTTTATTTATTTATTTAAGAAATGAATTGAATTTCAAAAATATATAAAATCTTCTCTTAATCTGAAGTAGAGATGAACGTCGGTTCGGATCGGATAAAAAAATAGCCAAAAATGTCGGATTATTTCCGGATTGGATCAGAGCTCTTGAAAAGTCGGATTGGATCGGACTGAGAGGTCTGATCCGAAATTCTTTTCTTAGTCGGGATTTTAACATTAAAGCCCATAGAAGCTGCCGGTGCAGCAAAATTTTCTAGCTAAATCCGTGATTCTGTTAATACCGATCTAGTTCAAAGCGGGTCAGACTGTATTTTGCAATTTATTAATTATGAAACAATCTGTCAGATTTTTATGGGTTTTCACTGACAATTGCATCATCATTAATTTTTTCGGATAGGATCGGTTCGGATAAAAAAATTTTGGCTTCGGATTCGGATCAGAGCTCTTAAAATATCGGATCGGATCGTAAAAAGTTGATCCGATCTTCATCTCTAATCTGAAGTGTGATCAAAACTGGAGAGAGAGTGTTGAAGAAGACATACTTTTGGAACAGAATATTGAATTTATTTGAGATTCTCTCATAAGATATCATTCAATCCCTTAAGTAATCCATTGATTCAGAAGAAGAGATTCGTATAATTTCTGTTTATATTTATCAACAAATGTTTTAATTTCGTATTTATTTACTCAAAAGAAGAGCTCTTAATACAATCTATAGTATTGAGTAATTGAAGAAAATATTCCTCTAAATGAGAATATTATCTAATTTTTATATTAAAGACATTAATTAAGACTTAAATAATGAATTAGATATGAAAGCTCTCAAAGGAATCAACGAAAGGGAATCAAAATTATATACTATTTTGAAATATAAGTAAAATATTTGCATAAAAATTCTCTTTGAAAACACTGAATGACTCCTCGAAAAAGTGCATCGAAAATATGAATAACTCATTTCAGTCTCTTTGCAAGAGTAATGATTTATTGAATTATTTCCTCAAAAAAAAAGTTTATATCATTGAAGGCATTGAAGTCATTGAAGATAAATAGTTTGAAGTTTTTTCTGAATAATAAAAAAAAACTGAATATTATTTTATCGTTTTCTGAATGCGATTTGAGTACAATATTGTGTTTGGAAATGTGTTTTTGCCGCTCGAGAGGACTGCCTTTAGTTTTATCGCAATAATGCAATGCAAGTGTCGATGGGATGCCTGCAAAGCATGTGTGCTGTGCTGTAAGTCAGTATCATTTGGGGATAAGTCCTAAGTCTGAGCAGTGGATCAACAAAAACACAATACAAAGAACGAGTGAATTCGAAATACACTTTCAGATGAAATATTTATCAGTTCTTCGCATCTCTTCTAATGGTTTATGTCAGTGAAGACTCTGTTTACTGCAAAACTGGGTCTTCTTCTCGTGACTGACTCCTCAAGAATTTCAGACCAATTTTCAGAATTGTGTTCACAATAAAAATCATTTCAATATATTTTGGGATATATTTATTGGACTTTCAATTCTAGTATAACAAAGACTTATGAAAGATATCATTAGATTTATGACAAATAATTCATTTTATAAGTGGAGAGAGAGAGAGAGAGAGAGAGAGAGAGAGAGAGAGAGAGAACTTTTTGAACGAGCAGAGATGCTATAAGAGTTATTATTGCAGCACTCCTCCACCTGTCAGAGCCAGTGCAGACTTTTTATATTTGAGTTTCGCTATTTTGTTGTTTAGCTTTGGGGCTCTTTTGAAGAAATGTAATTAACCTCAGAGTATAGCCGTGAGGGTGTAATCACATTCATTTTGCTTCTTCAGCAGAGTTTTTGCTTTTAAAAACTTGTTCCTAACACGAACACCACTATTGTGGGCGGGAATACATGGCCAGAGGAAAGGCGAGCACTCCTTGAAGTGAATTGTGTGCTCCTCTAAGAGCTGTGCACATCACGAACGCCAACATTAGAACAGCATTAGAAAGAGTGCACAACGAAAAAGACCTAAATTATCATTAGTAGCTCTAATGTTAACTATAAGTGAGCGCTCACTCTATTTGCAAATACAGATGCTTTGCTATGCTATGCAGTGTACAGAATATGCATCTCTGCCTCAATAGTCTCTGTCCTGTCCCGCATGCCTTAACACTGGTCGGCACTCTGCCCAACACTACGTACACCTACACAAATGCTGATACAAAATAATTGGAACCGATTTTAGTGAATGCAAATCATTAACCAAATAAATAGCGTCTCCTCTTTGACGGCAAAACATTTAACTCTGAGAACAAAACGCTGTTTATTATTGTCTCCGAATTACACGTCTTTTCTTCATTCAAATACAGACTCAAAAGAATGTAAAGTAATTCATATTATGTTTAGCATATTATTATTATTTGCTGGACTCAAATCATTTCCTTTTTATCAATGACTTCCAAACCGTTTAAACTAAATTATTCATAGATTTAGCAATTATTCAAATCTCTTCTCCAGAGTTATGTTATAAACAAATAGAAAATATGAATCAAAAATGAATTATTGAAAACTTGGAGAAAATTTCGGTCAAAACATTAAAAATTTACATATTTTTGAGGCACAAAAATAAAAAGTAAAGTTAATGGGGGGTTCTCTACTCTGTGGGGTTCTCATCGACTCTCATAACATATAGAAAGAGTTATTTTGTAGACTTATAATAGAATTTGAAACAAAACTCACGAAAATACTTCACTTTGTGGGGGAGTCTGACTGACCCCTCACTAACAGAGAAATTCTTTCTTTAAAGCAATCATTAAAACATTGGATTATTTAATCCTTAATATCAACTAATTTTTTCAAATGATATCGATTTTTAATAAATATTAGAGAAAGACTGACCTGTTTAGCAATTTTTGCGGCGGCGATGATAATGACAATAACATTACCGAATGCGACCGTCAAAAGCCAGGCCGCCTGTAATACTGACTTCATACTTTGTGGGGCCTTTAAAAAAAAGTTAAATTTCATTAGAATTACACATTTTTTGATACAATTTGTTATTATAAACAAAGTCATGACAATTATTGTTTCATTATTTATATTTTTTTCAAATTATAATATATTTCTATTTTCATTAGTAAAGTTTCATTTTTCAAATACAAGTAAAAGACCCTGAGCTGAGCTATAACTATATTACAGTGCATTCAATACCAAAATCAAATATTTTGAGGCTTTGGTGAAAGGCCTCAAGACTTTAACCCTAACTATAATTTACGATTCACTTAAATATGCGTTTTGTTGGTCATCACTGATGTGAGCGAATCCTAACTTCACTCAAAACACTGTTTTGTTGACCAAAATTAGTGTAATTTTAGTCTAATTTACTTATATCTGGAATTCCAAAACAATTTTTCAATAACTGATGTTTAAAAAAGACTTAAAAATAATGATACGGCACAACCACTCAAGGATAGAGAATAGGATTTCATATTCTAAACCAAAACTATTATAAGATTCCTAATGTCTCACATAATCTGTAGATTTTATTTGAATCCGAAACAATTGAATGCAAATCAATTAATAATTTTGAGAAACTATCGTTTTCTACAAAATTAAAGCCTTTCCTAAAGTTTAAAACTAATTTATTATTATTCATACAAAATATTATAATTAAATTAATTAACACTTAATTCTAAGTCAAACTAATAGTCATAAAAGAAGGTAAAAACTCAGACAAATGCTATAAAAATACAGATATTTTTGTCATGAAATGAATGGATTCAATAAAAGTTAATAATAATAATATTTCCATTAACTTAACACTTGGATAGGATTTGTTAACTAACAAAAAAAACTTTATTATTTTGTGTCTACCAATAGATTTGCATTATTTGAGACAAGAACTGTAGAGAAAGTGGTTGTTTAGTGCCTGTTTAGGGCATGTTTAGTGCCCTCTCACTTACAAAATGGAAAACATAGTAAAACTGTAAGGATTTGCTCTTTGAATAAACTTTGAATAATTCAATTGTTTATCAAAAACTAAACTAAGGTTTAAATAATTGTTACTTAAAAAAAGCGCTCATTTCTATTATAATAGTATATTGTATACCTGTGCGTAAGAGAACTCCAGGCCAGTGATAGAAAACATGATTTCACCGGCAGTTATGACCGAATACTGGACTATTTGCCACAACATCGGCACAGAATTTGGTTCTACCAATTTTAGCTGATTTACTTCTAGTGCAGTCTAAGGGATTGAGTGAATCAAAGTTATAATAATTAAAATTATTTATAAGAAAACAAACATTTAGTCCATTTATGATCAGCATATAAGATCCACCCTGGTCTAATTTCAATTCTTTCTTGATCTCAATTTCTTTGGATCCTGTAACAAGACTGAGACGATAGTCACCGCCAACGTGAACATCCAATTCTTTGTAAAGGGTATAACCGACTGTACCTCCCGACCCCGTCTCAATTAGTATCGGTATTAGGGTTTCCTCCAATTTTTCGTTTTTGAATAAGAATTTTGAGTTCGAATCTACATTAGAGCTCATTTCAAATAACAGTCCCACATAAGATCCCCCTTCAGTTGGTTTTTCCAATACATTCGTAAAATTAAAGGTCGGAATCTTAGGATTAATGTCATTACATATACTTTGGGTGATAAACATAAGGGTGTTCTCCGAATTCACTTCTGAACCCATATTTATAACAATGGGTTTGTTTGGCTCACATTTACCCACTTTTTGATCGAGTTTTAGGGTTAAATTAAAATCATTTAAGTCATCGATTTTGGTGTTTTCGAGAATCAAATTTCCGTATTTTTCTATTTTTTTGTCTTTCAATAGCGAAAGGGATGAGTCTTCGAATTGAATATTAGCGTTGAGTCCATTAAATATTGATAAGTGTATGGAATTATCATTTAATTGAGCCGGTAATTCACTCTCGATTTTCAATTGAAAGAATCCACAGATAATAAAAGCAACGGCAGCCAGAATACCACCGGTGACCATACGCTGCAACGGCTTCTTCAAGATATTTACTTTCGCCAAAAGTGGATAAATTATATATTCGAAGATCGGAATGAATAGAATTATAAGCAATGGATTAACGACTTGAATCTGATCCGGTTTTAATCGATAGGCACCAAACAAGTTGCCGTCCATTTTGGTAGCCTGTAGTGTCCATCGGGAACCCTATTTCATGATTATGTTATACAACTATTAACCAACAAATCTTATGGTCAAACCTGTTGGTCGAAGAGGGCCCAGAAGATGGGAAGTGGAAGGTATAAAAACAATATTCTCATCACACCTTTGATATCCGAAATAGTTTGCGCCTAATATTTAATTTATGTCAATTAATTAATTAATGATTTTTAATGATTGCAATGAGAATACATCATATTTGTCGTCTGCGTAGTCCAACCAGTGCTCTCTTTTAGGTCCCGAACCAAACATTTTTCGTCCCAAAGAAGTCTTTTAACAAAATATAATCAAATATTAATAAAAAAAATAATTTCATTTCATTTATAGTTGTCTTACAAATACACATTTGACTACTTGGACCACAATATTTCCTTTCTTCGGGGGAACCATAACATAGTTTGTAATTAATTTTCCCAAAATGAAGAGAAGTAGTGCCACAACCATAAGAGCTGCCGGTACTCCAAATGCCAGCGGAAAGCAATCGGTTCGTCCGAAACATTGGACGTCTTCGCGTAATATTGGAGTAATAAAAGTTGACAAAAGACTGCCCGCGTTTATAGATATGTAGAAAAGTGAGAAAAATTTCTGCAACTGTTTCTCTTGTCCCGGACCAAATTGATCGCCGCCAAAGGCAGACACACTTTTTAAATGATAAAAACCATTATTTGAGTCAATTCAGTTCAATTCAGTTCAATTTTTGTGAGTTTATCATACCATGGCTTTATACCACCTGTGCCTAAAGCTATGGCTGTTAATCCAACCCAAGTAACAGCTCTATTGAAAGATAAATAATTATCAGAATTCAAATAACAGAATATACGAGGACTGACTCATTTTGGAGGAAAGAGGCGTACGACAGTACTATATTTCCGATGGCGTATAGAATCGATATGTAAAATATGGTTCTGTTTTGTTAGAAATCAATGAGTTATTCATCACTTTTTAAATTAATTTAAATTTGAGGTCAATTGGGTTTAGACCTAAATTTTCCGAGCAATGAATCAGCGATAATAGCGCCCAATACTGGTGTGAAATAACAGGCCATCGCAAACACGTGATAATACTCTGTCGCCATATTTTCTGAATAAGACAATACATTTCGGAAGAATAGGACCAGAATTGCTGTCAAAGAGAAAAAGAAAAAACAATAAGAATTGAAATTCAATTGAAATACATTTTAATGAAAACACTTCCAGATAAAGAACAGAACTAATCACAGCATTTCATCAAGAAATTAGTTAAATTAACCAAGAAATTGAATAACATTTGTAGATATATAAAGACTCATAAGAGTAATTATAGACGAGATTTAACTTGACACTATCTAGGTATGAGGCATCTTAGAACTTTGAGTCAGGTGGAAAACAAAAGTTCAATGTTTAGTGTATTTATTGATATCGAGCATTGTTTTTAAAAATCAATATCTAAGACATGGAAGTGGTTTCCTCAGAGTCAAGACGTTTAATCGTTGGACAGTTTTATATAAAGAATAAAGAATTTGGTAAAAACTATACTCTAAGACATTTTATGAGGATGGATATGAAGAGATCGACAATTTATGACATTATGTCAAAGGTTGACAAAAATATACCACTGAAACGAAGACCTGGTTCTGGTCATACGGTCACTAAAATGACCAAGAACAAAATAAAGAATTTGAAGGCAAAAGTCGATGGCAAGACAGGTATATCACAGAATCGGTTGGCTTTAAATTTCGGAATAACGCAGCCATGGGTCAGCAAATTACTCAAGAAGAATGGTATCGATTATTTGAAGAGGAAGACAAAACCAAAGACAACCGAAAAGCAAAGAATTAGACAAAAGAAATGTTTGTTAAAAATGTCTAAAAAAGAATTTCGGCCAAAAAGTGGGATCAAAATAGTTATAGACGACGAGTCTTATTTCACCCTCAGTGGTGATAATATTCCTGGAAATAGTGGGTACTATACTAGTGGTAGTTCTAGAGTAGATCCAGAAGTCAAATACAAATCCAAAGACAAATTTCCCGCAAAGGTTATGGTATGGGTGGCAATAAGTGAGTGCGGGATATCTGTTCCCTATTTCCATATAAGACGGGGCGCTATGGACTCAAAAACCTATTCAAAAGAGTGTATAAGCAAAAGATTGGTCCCCTTCTTGAGATCTAACCATAAAGATGACCTCTATATGTTCTGGCCGGACGGGGCAACGGCTCATTACGGAAAGCCTTCTCTATTGGTTTTTGCACAAAATAATATCAATTATGTAAAACGCGAAGAAAACCCTCCAAATATACCACAACTCAAACCAATTGAAAAGTTTTGGGCTCACCTTAAGTCTAAAGTATATGAAAAAGACTGGAAGTGCAAGAATCTGCTCCAACTTAAGAGTAGGATCAAAAGAAAGATCAAAGAATTTGGTCCAAGCTATTTTCGCGACCTCATGAAAGACTGCAAGACCATGATTAGGAAGGCCTCAGATAAAGGGCCCGAATTCATGTTCAAATAAACATTATATAATGTAGTTTCTGTGATATCAATAAATTTCTTATTACTCTTCCCTATCATACCTTTCCCCTCATTTATACAAATCCGGAATTTAAGGAATAAGTCTTTATTATATAAAAGGTCTAAATCCTTAACTTTAATCTTATTGTCCGAAACATCTCAAAAATTAAGATATTGAGGGAATATAAAGAATTGTTAATAAAGTTATTCCTCATAAGTTTATTGATATATATGTTTATTTGCTCTAATTTTTAATATTCTAGAGATTCTTCGATTAAAGTTATATTAATTGGAGAGAAATGATTGACAAAAAACAATATTTGAAAATGTGATTCATTTGTTCCCAAAATCCAATTAATAAATAGAAATGAAGAGACCCTTAACTGTATTAAAACTAATTAAATGTATAATAAATAGATATTATTATTGTTTTTATGATTGTGTCACGAATTTCACAAACATTTGACGTTAAATATTATTAATTGTTATAATAGTTATAATAAATTGTTATAAATTAAAAGTTTGGAATCACTTCGTCATTATCTATATCTTTGATGTGTTTATTAGAGTCATATCAATGTATTTATTGTCGAATTATTTTTAAAATTTTGATTTTTTGCTAATTTGTGTCATTAGTTGTGAGGAAATGATTTCTTAAGCAAATAAATCAAATGATGTTTTCCTATAGAAATCAATACTTTTTTAATAGAATGCGTCAAAGATTTATCACATGTTTGGCAAATATTTGGTTCAAAGATAACAAATAATACAATTTATTTATTTTGACTCACTCTCAAAGTCTGGACAAAATTTTCAAGTTTAAAATAACAAAATTATGGCACAAAGAGTTATTGAACTTTATATAAACAAATCAATTCTATTGTGATATCACTTATAGTAAGTGAATTAATTGACGGCAAACTGTCATAAACCCAGTTATAAATCATTTATAAATTCGTTTTAAAAATTCCCAAATCAGTCATAAGTTATACAAAATAGAGATGTAATCGTTATTTGTTCCAATAAATAGGTTATTCTATAATTTCAATGTACAAATGATTTCGCAATATAAACAGATTGATAAAAGTGGACAATTATTTACTATAAAAGTGGACATATATTCTAATCTAATCAAGTTACAATTTTATCAACCATTTAATTATTCATTTGTGTTATAGTTTATGCAAAATAAATGGATTGAATAATTTGAATGTCACAAATTCTTTCAAGTTCTAGCTGTCACTAAGTTGTCAGTTATATCACTAAAACACTTTACAAAAATTAATTCAAAAGTATTTTACTTTAATTGTCATTCTTTAGATTCAACTAAAATTCTTGATAATAAATAAGAAGGGAATAATTCGCTAAGAATTTAAGTATTATTGATTCAAATGAACTCATTGTTTGACAAACATTGAAAAGAAAAGAATAAACACTCGAATATAGACTCAAAAATATTATTCTGTTTTCTGTTTTGATAAGAATCAGAAGTTTATTAAAATAATTGTAATATTGGTTAAAACGGTTAAGAAATTGTTTGATATTATTATATTGAGTTCAATTATGGGACTTATTTTACATTTTATGACCTCAATTATCAGATAATAGTTTTATGTCTCTAACACTGAGTTAGCCTTGAATTTCAATTTTCGTAGAAAAAAAACAATGTTTTAAATTATGTTAAAAATATTATTAGAAACACATATTCACTAAATCTGTAATTTATTGGTCTTTCGACCGAAACCAGAAAAACAAGTGATTAATGGCTGAGATTTCAAATAGAAATTTAATTAAATTTGTTATTAATTCAGATTTCTTTCCAGTGAAACATCCATTTAGTTTTTTTGAGAAAATCATTAGCGCTTCTAAAACATTGTTCTGAGCGCTTGGATTGGGTTCACTTGATTTTTACCTCAAATTATTCAAACCATAAAACTCTTTAAAATTCATTTAAAAACCACTAAAAAAGTTTAAGTTCTTGTAATCTAATAATCGTTTCATAATATTTCTTGACTTATATTTCACTCGTTTTTATATGAAATGAGTGAAATGAATATAAAATGAATCTGTTTTTTGAAATTATCAATCAATTTCTATAAATAGAAACTACGGTCTGATAGATAAGACATTCAAGAAAATGTTAGTTCAATTAAATCTGTTTTCAATTCATAACTTATTTCAAATAAATTTAATTCAAAGCAAAATTTCAATTCAATTGACTTTTCTTGTGATAATATTTTGATTTTGAAGAAAAAAATTGAATTTATTGCTTATTAACTCAATTTGAAAGAAATTGCTATCAATTTGTTTAAATGAGTTATTCTTTAACTTCAAATGTTTGATCGTATTCTCGATAACTCCTATGAAACTTGAATTTGTTTATCGAAAAACCACTACATATTTGAAAATATTTATATATTATATTTAAAATGGCATTCGATTAAAAAATTCTGTAATTTTAGAAGAAGAAGAAAATGAATAATCCTTAAGATATTACATAAATGCTCAAAACGTTTTAATAGAGTATTTTGTTATCTATTCTAAAGTTAACTCAAAACTCATCCTTAAGTAGAATTAAATGAAAAAGTATTAGAAGTTTTTAAATCGTTTGCTATATATATAAATATCTCAATATTGTCTTCATTGTCTGATGGCCTCCTCTGTGACATACTTCGGTCAAACTGCTTATAATTGTTTTGGAATTTTCGTGATTTTAATTAACTTTATTTTAATAATAAATTCTAAAATTAAAACTCAAAACATTGTAATTGAATTCGATATCAATTATTGTATTTATATTTAAACGAAGAAATTCGTATTATCTTAGAAATGGAAAAATTTAAATCTAGAGTAGTTGGGGACCAATTGGGAGTTGGGAAGAAGGGATTATACTAAAACTTCAATTATTTGAAGACAGGAATCAATATTAAAAATGTGAAAGATCACCAAACAGATAAGCAAAATCATGTGAACGATAATTTGAGAAATTTCATTAAAGTCACGTGATTCACATCAATGATTTGGAAAATAGAATCAAATTAAAAATATTTGAAAATATTTATAAAATGAATAAAAACATCATTTGATTGCATAATAGGACAGAAAAACAAAAACATAAAACAAATACCTTTTGCCCCATAATATGAGAATCGTTCGCAAAATTCATTTCCGATAATGAAGAATATAGAGCGGGGATATCTCAACTTCTTGTCCTGACTCTCAGGATTGTCGTCGTTGTTATTGTCTTTGGATTTCATTTTGTCTCAAAAATGAAGACCAATTTTAGCGATCAGATCAAAGGTTCAAACTTTTGTTAGGATTAAAAACAGAGATCTCTTATTAAACGCATTCATTACATGAACTGTAAATGACTTACCCTTTTGGCTGTTGTCCCACAACTCCGGTCAGTAATCAAATAAAAACCAAGTTTTTAGTGAAGATAAAAGTTTTTACAGTTCGATAACGATTCAAAATATTTCAATAAAAATAATCTCTTATCAAAAGATTATTGAATGGTATGTCATATAAATTATTATTATTATTATAAAATTATTAATAATTGGATTATTATTGTTATATATATATTGCTATCAAATAATTAAATGATTCGCTAATTGAAAGCACATATAAACGTAAATCTCAAACAATATAACTTTGAGAGCAAATAAAAGTAAATATTTTCACAAAATTAATGATAATTTGTTCGTCATTTCAATTGAAATGAAATAGAGATTAAGTTGAGATGAAATTACTTAAAGAGAAGACAATATAATAACAAAATGTTATCTTCGGTGGCACTTAACGGAACTCTCTTCTAATGATTCCAAGTATAGGACGGATAATAAAAAACTCAAACTAAACTCCTAATGAGATGAGGAGTGAAGAGACGGTCGTATTCTTGAAATAGATTTGCGGGCGCTCTCTGTAACAGTAGTAGAAAGAGATCAGTGAATAGTCAGTCTACTAATATTTCCTAAAAAAGATGTTCCGTTCCTTCAAATAAAATAAAATGAATGGAAAGACAGGAAAACGTGAAAATACTTTTGCTTCAGAGGAATAACAGACAGTATTTTTTTTTGGTTAAAAACTAAAAGCTGTGGAAAAGAGCCAAAACAGTGAAAACAAAATAGTGATGCTCTGGAAGTGAAACAACTAACCAATACTGAGTTTAGTTAAACACAAACCATTGGTTTGGTCTATGATTGAGAACAGACTCTGAGTCGATACCACCAAAACACGTTCCAAATATTGCTATCGAGGAGAATGACTTGCCGTTCGTCAAACACATGTTACACAAGTTTATGGAACAACTATTTGATAGGACTCTCCTTTTGCTCAGACTGTCTCTCACTACTAATCCAAATGATGTGACTTTAGATCTCGATTCGAGACTTAAATGTTTTTATCAGACAATCAGATAAACTCTAAACACATTTCGATAATATTAAACACAGAATACAATTAAACCTTAATTCCTTTGAAATGAATGTCTGTCTGACTTTCTATCAACTAATTCATCAAATGTTTATTGTTTTGAACACAAAATGAAAATTAAATCAAAATAATTACTACTTTTTTACCACAAATCAATTGAAAGGATCGCAATTCAAAGCGTAAAATTGAATGAATTATGTAAACGTATTATTATATTAATGGTTTATTTGTGGTTTATTTATGGTTTCCCCACTTTTCAAGCAATTTCATCGAAAAATTTTTCAATTGTAGAGATAGAAAAACATTTAAATGTTGATGGCCAAGGTCACCTATTTGATTCTATAGTTTATCCTATGCATAGGCAAGAATTGAGAACTTTTCTATTGCTAAATTGGAATGTAAATTGTCGGTAAAAATTTTATAGTGCAGTGTATTTCACCCTTTACTAGATCAACCTTTTTATCAATTTGATTAAAATTCTCAAAATTCAGTTTCAAAACTGTCAAAACTTTTGTTTACAATTTTGTTTTTGTAAACATTTAACAAATGTTTTAAAATTATTAAACTATTATTATTATTGGGAATAATCTATTTGAATAAAGTCCAACAGAATTCAAAATAATCTCTAAAATGGACTTTAATGAGAGATAAGTAATTTTGAAACATTATTTCCAACTCTTCTACAGAACTACAGAATGCAAAAACTTTTAGCAAATTGGAAAATGGATCAACAAATAAAACATTAATTTTATTTGTTTGTTATGTGAATAATTGAGAAAATGCAAGATATTAAGTATTTCGCTACTCTTACACTTAGATTACCTTACCCTTGGCTATCAGAAAAATAAGTCATTAATAAATTGATGGCTTTCCATAATTTAAATAATATTAATATAATTCACTAATAAGTTATTATTAATAATTGAATATTAAACGAATTCAATTTGAATTCAATAAAATTTTTGTCATTAAATGAAAAAGTATTGATTTTGCGAATATTTTTCACCTGTTTTTTGAAAATACTTATTTTAAATGAATTACATTAACATTGAGTTTGTAGTAATGATAGTAATGGTGACAAAAGACAACAAAAATTCAAATCATATTCTTAACCAATCGATCAAATCCTTCACTTCATTGTTAATCAGTTTTAAAAATTGTATTATTATTATTCACATAAAGTGATGATTAATACAAAAAATCATTTGTACTCTTATTTAGGTTTCATTTGAATAAAATATCGATTGAAATAAAATCTAATTTTAATATAAATATCAAATAACTTAAACCTAAGAATCCGGAATCAATAATAATTCGATATTTGATCATGACAGAATTTTCTGATACCCCTAGAATCGAGGCAATAATTTTATTTTGATGTTTAACTCTAATTTTCTAAAATAAAATTTTATCCCATATTTGTTATCAATTTTAATGACACATATATTTTACTCTCATTTAATATTTTCTGCAAATTGTAATACAATTGAAAAACGAGACCAGACTTTACTTCGGAAGCACTTTATAAGAGATGAGAAAAATGAAATTTTTTAATAATAAAAAAAAAATACTTTTTGTTGACTCTAATGTTAAAGAAGTTATTTCTATTGAATTCTATGCAAATTCATGATGAGGTCGAAAAACGCAAAACATTTAAACAAAGACTTATAAACTTGATTTGAAGGTTATGCCTGATTAACATTTTCATAAAAAACAAGTCTTATTCAGACCCTTTCGTAGATGGATTACTCCATAACTCTTTGTTTTATCTTTTTATACCCCTTTTCTATTATTTAAAACAAGAAAACTTGGAAATCAAAACTACATTTGAATGTCACTATACTCTATAAAAAGTCTAATCAATAGTAATCATCAAATTATACTAAAATTATATCAAAGTATATAAATATTTTGGTAATTATTTTGAATTTCAATATTATATCACTTTTTATATAACTTATGTTTTATATTGCAATAGACTTAAGTCTCATTGAATTTGTTTTTTCCAGAAATTCGTATTCTCTCTGATAGATCAGTCACAGAAAGTAGTTCCTAAATAATGATTTAAAAGGATATACCCTCTATATCTGAATGCAGAAATATGTAAATAATATTTAAAATTAAAAATACTTTTGAAAATTGAAAATAAAATAATTTTGACTATAGTTTCTAATTTAAAAGAATTGTGAAAACATTCCTTTACGTAAGACTAGAATAAATAGAAACTTTTATTGGAGTACACATGAGATAAGCAATTGATTTAATAATACGTAGAAATTCAACAAAAATCTTCGATAGAAAACAAATATAATCAAAATATAATCAAAATGCAATCATTGAACAAACATCCAAATCAATGTTTCCTCGAAAGATTAATAAATGAAATATTGATGAAGAATAAGCCCTCAAATATATACTAATAAATTAAATTAATAAAAGAATAGATTTAAACAAATTTAAAAGGATTTGACACAAAATAACATAAAATACTAGACTCAAGGCATAAATGATTGATCTGATTGTCATTCATAGATTAAAAATTAGAGTGAAATAGAAAAATGATCAATATATCAATGATCAAGTGATATCTTTTTAAAATGTTTACAAATCTAATTATAAATAGTAATCATTATTTTCTTTAATTACGTTTAATTGTGATTTCAATCTGTATTTAATTTTACATCAAATTGAAAGAAGTTTGAAACCATTGAAACAAACATTTAGAAGAGATTTGTTATTTTGTATTACCAAAGGGGATAAAAGAAAAATCGCCCAGAATTTTAGATTTGATCAAATCATAGCTCTTTAGAAATTAATTTACCTAAAACTATGTGAAAAAAAGACTTTAAAAGTTTAAGGCTATTAAAATTGTATTGCTTATTTTGATTAAAGAGCAAGTTCAATTTACATTCTTCTGAACTACAGATAAAAATCATGTTATATTTCATTTTATATTTTTCTAAATTAGTTGACAACAAATAGTTTTAAAAATAAATTGTTTAAAAATATGCAAAGAATTTATTAATTCATTAATTTTTATTGATTTTAACAAAAATTATTATTAAATTAAATTTAAATATGATTTTTGATAAACTGTGCGAAAATATAAACTAAAATAAAAGGCATTTGATTTTAACACATATAAGATATTTAAGAATAAAATCTAATCCCTTTTAGAAGTAGTGGTCATTAATTTAATCTAAAATATATGATTTACATCATTCTGATCAATAAAATAACATTAATTATTTTAACTATCAAATAATTGTCAAAAAAATTATCTAAATTATGTATACATGTATTCTCCATCATTTACTTCATTATTAATCATATATTACTTCATATGATCTAAATATTTTATGAAATTATCTTGGTAATATTGGTTATATACAGCGTATATGTTATATAGGCTCTCGATTAATAAAATCAAAATAATTGTAAACAAAATAAAAGGCAAAGAATCATTAGAATCATTGGATTCTATTTTAGGTCTGTCCCCTGAAGGAGGAATCATTTAAACATTTATCTGATTTAGATTTACATAATTTTATTACCAATTATTAAAACAATAGAAAAGAGGTTTTGTTTGAAAACTTATTTAACTTTTATTTACATAATAATTATTTTTCTTAATTTCGTTTCAATTGTATGCAAATCACAACAATTTAATGAACTTTATTTGAATCGATTTATAAATTTGGACAATAAATCAGGAGATATCCTCTCAGAGAGTCTCAGAGGTCCTATAATTCTATGAAAACCCTATTCTGTACAGACTTTCAGACTTCCAGTTCATGAACTCAAAGATTCCTTCAGAAGGCATTCAACGCTACCAACAAATAGATACAGTTTTACTCAAATATAATTACAATTTTGATAAATTGACCAAAAATTGTATTTCTTCCAAATTTCATATAATATTTATTGATTATTATGTAAATATAATTTATTATATGTTTTATTAATTTTTAATACAAAACATATTTTTATAAAAATTAAATAATATTCACCGAAAAAAAGTTGACTCAAAAAGTAGTCGATTATTGCAAACCATCGATAGTCTTATGAAATGACTTAATTGATAATCGATGGCTTTGTTTACTTCAATGGTTGGTGTTTTCAAATTCAATTTGAATTAAATTATGGATTAAATCATTAAAATTCAATTAAAACATAGTCTGAGAGACAATTAAAATGAGTGAAAGATCTCTGAAATGTTTTGATTGTGAATACGATTTATGTGAAACGGATCCAAACGCCAGGAGTTGTGGAAACGCTTTTATCGTAAGTGTTTTTATTTATCAAAAATTGATTTTAAAACAAATTATTTTTGAAGTGTTACTCAACCACCGCTTGGGATGAACTTAACAAACGATTCCATTATAGGAAGGGATGTTTAGGACCTCAAGAGTGGCATATGGTTTGTGGTCCGAAGACTATTCGGGTTAACGAAACGTATGAAGTTTTCGGCCGAAAAACCCCGAAATACAGTTCCTATTGTTGTAAAGAAGACTTTTGCAATAATTGGTTCCCAAAAACAGCAGAGCAGTCATTAGTTGGACCACCGATTGAAAGAAAAACGAACGAAAACATTGATTCAATTTATAGTTTTTTGGGTCTTTTGTCGGTTTTTATTGTCGTTCTTCTGTTAATATCAGTTCTTATTTATTGGATGCGATCCAAACACAGACAAAAAATGTCTCATTTGTTGAGAAATCATTTAAATCCTTCAAATGCGGATCGAATACCAAATGATTGCACTTATAATGAAGACCTTCGGGTGACCGCCGCCGGAGACTCAACATTACGTGAAGTATTCGAACACTCAATGACTTCTGGGTCTGGTTCTGGACTTCCACTACTGATTCAGAGGACTTTAGCCAAACAAATACATTTAGAAGAATGTATTGGAAAAGGAAGATATGGTGAGGTTTGGCGGGGAGTCTGGCAGTCAGACAATATCGCTGTTAAGATATTCTTCAGTCGCGACGAACTCTCCTGGAATAGAGAGACTGAGATCTACAGCACTGTTATGTTAAGACATGAAAACATTTTGGCGTTTCTTGGATCAGATGTCACTTCTTTTAACTCTTGTACTCAGTTATGGCTAATCACTGCTTATCACGAATTGGGTTCTCTTTACGATTATCTGAGTGACTGTCCTCTGGAACTCAACCAAATGATGTCAATCCTATTGTCAATCATTTCGGGTGTCCTTCACTTACACACAGAAATATTCGGTGGTTTAGGAAAGCCTGCGATCGCTCACAGAGACATCAAATCTAAGAATATTCTAATGAAAGATACGTTCAATTGTTGTATCGCAGACTTTGGTCTTGCGGTGACTCACACGCAGACCACTGGAAAAGTTGATGTGGCGCACAACCATAGAGTCGGTACTAAACGATATATGGCTCCGGAAGTACTCGACCAGACTATGAAAAGCGATGTCTTTGAATCTTACAAATTGGCGGATATGTAAGCAATTTGTGATTTAATGAGTATTTCATTATTTATTTATTGTTTTCTATTATTAGATATTCATTGGCTCTCGTCTTCTGGGAAGTGATTCATAGAACTCGAATCGATGGCATTTACGAAGACTATTCCATCCCTTTCAGTCAATCCGTGCCAAACGACCCGAGCTTTGAGGACATGAGAAAAGTTGTTTGCGTTGATCAACAGAGACCTCCTATTTCTGATCGATGGCTCACTAATGAAGTATTTTTTGGGTTTTTTGTTAATTCGATTAAATTTTAATGAATTTTATATTTAAAAACAGATTCTCTCAGATTTGGCAAAAATAATTCGTGAGTCGTGGGCTCCTAACCCTTCGGCCCGTTTGACTGCACTCAGAATAAAGAAATCATTTCTAAAAATATTGGATGACTTCGACATCAAATTTGAATGATTTTTATTTCAGTTTAGTTCTCAAGACTTAACTCTAAAATATTTGACTCAATTGACGCCAATTTAATCCCATTTTATGCCATATTTTGCGATATATTTATATATTTATTGATATATCGCTTATAAGTTAACTTCATTTCATATTTCATTAAATGATTGAATATTTGTATTGATTTTAATTAATACATAAATTATTTATTAATCGATACAATGTTTTGATGAAAAAATAGATAATAAAAGTGAATAATGTTTTCATTTATTTACAAATATTTTGATTTCTTATTCAATGAGTGATTAAATGATCCTTTTTTGGCACAAGTCTTACAAAAGGGGTTCAGTCTATCATTGGTTTACTCTAATCACTGATCAATTTATGGATAGATTTTATTTATAAATTATTATTATAACTAAGAATTGGTTTCTCTATAAGTGATTAGTCTCTACACTCCTCTAAGATATCGATCAGATTATTGAGACCAAAGAGGTATCCGTCCTCATGATTGCCTAAATTCCACTGAGATTTATGATCAATAAGACAGCCCTCTGGTAATGGAACTGTCTTTGCGAAGTCAATCATCCAAACTCCAGCGGTCTTTCCGTTATGAATGATGAGTAAAGAGCTACCAATCACTTCATGAGTGCGAAAGAACTCTGACTTTTCGAACCTCTGAACCAATTGTTTGAGTCTATCGATGAGTTGGATTCGCACCTGATTTTTGCCCATCAAAAAGGCTTTGAGGGTTGCCTTCACTTCCTCGCGTTGTTTAACTAATTTAAGGTCTTTACAGAGCTGTAAGTCGTCCCCCGCCTATCAAAACATAGAATAAGAATCCATTAAAAACTTGTAATAAAAATAAGTGAATAATAACTGAAAAGCAATAGAGTTTTGACGCACTTTAAAGCCTTCTATTCTGAAGCCCAGATTGGATGAGGAGCTGAGCTGTTCCCTGAACTTCATATAAGTTAGTTTGGTTACAGCTTTTTGTTTGTGTTCCTCTTCGGTGGGAGCGTTGGCATCGATTTTGATCATTTTCTCGTAGAGGTCGTGCCTCGCTTTAGTGTTCAGGACCTCTGACTCTAGGAATGTACGGCTTCCCATCTTTATGTCCATAATAGCTGCGTCTTTGAACTCATATAAGAGGTCTTCCATTTCAATGAAGTTATCGCCTTTATATGTCACATCTCTGAAGAATTTTGGAACCATTTCTGACATCGAGTCGTGCATTAATGCTTCGTAAGCGCGCACTTCTGTGTCATCGGTTGACCTCTTCTTCCAGATAGTTCCGGGTCCCGCCAATGCAAAAGAGTCCTCATGACCAGACAGTTGCACCCAATTAGTAGTTCTAGTCTTCAGTATAACATCACTGGCGGGAGCGCTCAACTCAAGAGATTTCAGAGCTAACAACTCGAGTAAAGTCAGTTCCTTATCGGAGCACTCATTGTCGGAAAGACTGTTCTCTTTTTGGTTATCTTTATTAATAACACCGTTTGTATGGTTTGTATGATTTGCGTGGTTTGGATGGTTTGCATGTTTGGTATCACTACTATTGTTCACATGATTTGTTGTCGATTGACTCGTCTTCTGGAGGTTACGTACGAAAGCACTTCTGGCCAATTGTTTCCATCGAGACTTCGCCGCAGATATTTGTGGTGCTTTAGTGTTGCCGGTGTTTAGATTTGTATTCTTGGTATTAGACTCTTCGGTTATCTCTGTCTCACTGGCGGCCTATCAGACAAATATAGGTTTAATTAGTAAAGCTTTAAATACATGTATTTGTCCTTCTATTCAATATTCATATGTATTAACAATTGATATAAAATTCAATTAAAATAAAAACTTTTTTTTGAAATGACGTCAAACCGATTGCAGACTCATATGAAAAGTCATTTACAATAAAATATTTCAATAAAACTCTCTTTTGATTGAAATGATTCAAATGTTTTACGAATTGAAAAGTTTGTAAAAAATTACAAAACTCTTCAATTGTTTGCACAAAAGTTTGATTTTTAACATTAGTTTTGTAATAAATATGACAAATGAGACAAACTTACAGTTTTGACAAAATTCCCATAATTAGAGTTCAAGTTATTGAAAAGTTTATTTGAAAATTTCATCGAATAGTCATTGAAATAAAGTTTCGAAATGATTGCACTATTGATAGCACTATTCTTTAACTTCATTTTTCACATAAAACTGAGTAAAGTTAGTTTTGAGTCCGTTTTAACACAATATTATTAATAATAAATAATTGAATAAATAGACGAAAAACAAAACAAAATAAATTAAATATAAAACAAAAAACAAGTTATTATTTATGCGATTGAAGTCAACTATTAATAAAAGGAAAGATTTTGGATAAGCGATGGAAAAGTTTTCCAAATAATATAAGTTTGATCATTGATTTTAAGGGCATTTATTAAGTGTTTGTTTGTTGAGTTCAATCTCTCGAAACGCAAAATCGTGAGCTCAAACACAAACGTCTTTTGAGGAGCAGTTTCTTGAGTCAAATGAAGAGCAAACCGTCACTTCGGAAGCATTTATTTCGAGGCTGACTGAGGCTGGACTTCAAATGCAGTATATAAACGGAACTGGCGGTCTACCTGACTCTTGTCATGTTCGCATATAACCATTAGAGCCGAGCCCTTAGCCCTTACACTAACTAAAGAACGTCATTGAATTAAATTATTAACAATTTTTAAACAAATCAAAAAACGTGTTTTGAGTTTCAGTTTTTTAGTCTCTCTTTTTCTTTATACTTGACTTCAGATCTGACGGCAATAGCTATGACTGTGCGATGATTGAGCTCTGACTCAATCTCTCAATACATGAATTTGCTTCAATTGACTCTCATTTCTGTTCAGATTCTTGTCTTTCAACAAATATCTCATATTTTTCTCAATAACTCATTCAATATTCGAAGAGAAAGTTATTGAAACTCAAAATGAATTAAATCTTATTATAGCAAACATTTAACACCTTTTTCAAGATATTCAGGAATTTTCAAGAATTTTGTCCGTAAATATCGTTTACGTAAATTGAAATTAGATCTCAAGATAATTCTTATTACAAATCTTTGATTAGTTTACAACAGATTATATAAAAGAAAAAACCCATAAAAACATAATAACCCGTGAGTTGTGAGTTATGAGTTGCCATTCAATCGGTACTCATTAGAAGGACAACAAAACTAAGGAAATCATAAACCAATTAAAACTTACCGATGAAAACAAGTCAACAACAGATGAGTTAATGAGTAAATTACATCTCATATCTGGTGATAGAGTTGTGTTCTTTTCGATGAAATGCCACAAATCATTTCGTATCCTTTGTTTTATTGATCGCAATATACTCTCGGAGTTAACACTATTTTCTGTTAACATTTTTTTTTCTCAATTATTTGTGTTTGAATTGAATTTAAAAGTTTTGTTCAAACACTGAAACACTGAAAAAATTCATTAAAACTATTGAATAACAATTGACAGAGCAATCAAAAGGCACTCCGCTCTGTCTGCTGTTAGATAAACACAGAATTCAATGATAAATATATTGTGAATTAATTTTAGCGAAACTTTGTTATCGATTTTGGTTAATATAATTGAAAAAACAGCACTTTTTTGATTATTATTATTATTTTCTTAACACTAATTACAGAACAATTGTTAAACAGAAGGTCCGGTTTGACGACAACAGGTCTGCAAAACAATTTGATTCTTAAAATAAGTTTTAAAACAATCTTAAACGAGTTGTTGATAATAGGATTGGACAGTAGTTTCAAGGATCCGTTAGTTTAATAAATTAATAAGGATTTCGTTGAAATGTTATTCAAAGAGTATTTTATCACAAATCAATTGATATAAACCTTTATATTCTCGACTCTATAGAAACGTCGATAGAATAGTGTTTGGATAGAGCGGACGACTATCACAGCACTCGTCAGTCTTCTATTGGTAGTGCCTTTCATATTTAGCCTGTGCCGATAATCTCATTGCTATTGACGTCAATTTTGACCGATTTTATAATACAAACACATTTTCCAGTTTTAAATAGAAATCGTATGAATTCTTCCCGGTCTCACAACAGGTACAATTTCATTAGCTGTGAGCCAAGTCGTCCCCTCACTACAAATGAGTGCTCCGTCTACTGAATGAGCTCTTTATGAGTTTCTTTACTGCAATCACTTAATATAATATCTTCAGTGGAACTCACTCTTCAACTAATCATTAGATGAGGGAATCATTTATTCCTCTTAAGAATTTTGTCTTTTATTTTGTAATAATAATCATTTGATTTGTTTTTCTAAAGGATTTTCTCAAATATTTGTTTAATGCAAATCAGGAGTTAGAGTGGAAACAGCTCAGGGCTCAGTTAGTGTCTCAGTCTCTCTCAGTCACAATCAATTAATCAATTACTCGACAAGAAAAACGTTTTCAATGCAATTATTAAATTACGAAATATGAAAAAAATGTCAAAAACTTCAGTTTTAATGAAATAATCTTTAAATTATTGCAGAAATATTCTCAAACTAATTGCAAGACTCCTTTTTTGCAAATTTACTTCTAATATAAAGTTATGCCTTTAAATCATTAAAGTAGTCAATCAGTAAAATTGATTTTTCTAGAAATCCAAACTCAATTAATTTGTCATTTTATGATTTGCTGAACAAAACGGTGCAAAATTAATATTCAAATCTCTATATTATTATCTATTTATTTGGGAATTGATTCTCATTTTTCAAACTCAATGAATGCAATGAACTTAAGATTTCATCAAAAGTTTGGAAAAGTCCTACAAATTGTTTTCAAATCGATATCATCGACGAGACAATCAAATTGTCGTATCCTTTAATATTTCAATATTCAATTTATGTATTTATTCTAATTTAATTGAGGGATCAATTTATTTGTATTTTTTTTTTAAAGAAAATCAAATTAAAAACTGAATAACTTGTGCGTCTAATATAGCCTTATAAGCCTTGAACATCATTTAAATGATTTATTTTTTGGATTTGAAAGTTCGTTGTTTTGATGAATTTAATCGATTGGAAAACACACGTCTCTGAAGGATAGATAACTCATTTGTGACATTATTTTTGTCTCATAATTAAGATTATATAAAACATAAAACATTGCGTTTGAAAATTCTGTTGAAATCATTTCAAACAAATGTAATAAACGGTGAAATTCTGTTAAATGTGACTCAAATCCGTAATTTTCAAACAATAGTCAGTGTCTATGACTACTGTTTATTATTTATAAAATTTATCCTCCTACAATTTTTAGCTAATCCTTTTATCAACTAAATTCTAGAAATTTTACTTGCTTTTTATTATGAAAAAAATGAAATAGATCAATTTTATGAAGAATTTAATAAACTCCATAACGAATAACAAAATTGACAAAATTAAACCATTTTTCCTTTATCTGTGGGAAAAACACACCCTCATGAGGTCGAATACCTCGATCACCAAAAATCTATATAAATTTATGTAATATTGATGTTTAAAAGTGTCTCAAATTGAGACTCGCAGTCAAGTTATGTGAATTGAGTAATAAGAGGTATAAATAAGGAAAAACAATTTAATTGTTTTCAGTACAAAAGGACTTCATTTTATTACCGGGAAAATGTAGAAAACTTTGGATGAAATTTAACTTGCTTGTTTTAATTTATAAAAAAAAATAATAAGACAAGACTATTATTCTTGAATAAAATAATTGACTAATAGTTGCTATTTATGGAACTTTTATTAATTTGTTTAATGTTTTTGTCATTAATTAAAGTTTTTGAGAAAAACTGTTCTCAAATAATGAAGAAATAAAAGCATTTGATGTTTGTTTGTCTCACAAGAAAAATGAATTGATTTTCACTAACTTTTTATAAATTGAAGAATTAATTAAAATGTTTAGTGCAGAGGGACAGGAGGGTCGACATCATTAGACTTTCAAATACAAATTTAATAATTTATTTGAATTCATTTAAAGAATCGAAAGATTATTCTCGAAAATCAATTGAAAATAAAAGATTAGGCGAAGAAATATTAATTAAATGAGTGGAGGAAAGTATTATAAAGAATTAATAGAAAAACTATTCTCTATTGATATCCTGTTTCTTATCTCAAAGGAATATTTGAGTTTCAATTCATTGATTAATTGTTTGCCAAAAAATCAAATATATTTCTATTGGAAAATCTTTTTATCGCATCTTTGATGCAAAGCTACTACTTATCATATATTCATAATTCGTATAAATTTTAACGAAAAATTTAAATAATATTAATTGAAAGGACATTTTTAGATTTATATTTCCCAGTTTACATTATTAAATATTCGAAAAACTTCTTAAGGTATCGCCGATACACTAATATTATCATAGATTTATCAAATTTTAAGTAATATTAAGGTAAGAGTAAAATTGCAAAAATCATTCGATAAAGGAATGGAAAATGACCTTCTCTCTCTTTCTCCCTCTCCCTCTCTCTTCTCTCTCCTTAGAACTTGAGTCTAGATTTGTTATTTGGAAAATGTTTGTATTAATGTTAAAGAAGTTTAGATATTGTCTTCAATTCTAATCTCTGAATAAATGGTTAAATGAATTGATTGCTGAAAAAATCAAATCAAAGTGAAGTACTTTATCGTTATCGTTGCCTAAAAAACAAGTCTTGAATAACAAAAGGTTTCGGAAAGAAAAAGGTTTTATGACTTTTGTTCCCAAACATGAATCCTATGATTTTGAGTGATATATGATCTCATTTCAAGTGAATATAAATTCTTCTCCACTTTATCTCAATCGGCGCTCTTCTCAAACCATAAAATGAAGAATAGTTTTTGTTTGACTTTATTTCAATATTGCTTTAAATCTATTTTCTGTTTTTTATCCAATTATTTATTAAAGTGAAACAAAATTATATAATATTTTCGACATTTTTTTAATGAGTTATCCAATACTTGTTTTAAGAAAAGAATCCGAGAATTACTATAAATCTAAAGAATAGTTTTGTTAACCAAATTTTGTCTGAGAGAATAGCCTCATCTCTCTCTCTTATCTCTTTATTATTCATATCTTGAATATAGGTTTAATAAACTTAAAAGGTTTCAATATTTAGAAATATTAATCAGTTTAACCAAAAAATTTGATAAATTATTCGAATTCTGGAATAAAACAAATATTTAAGACAAAAGTCTTTTGAAGAATAAAATAAATATTTGTTGAAAATCAATATAAATGATTGAAATTCTTGAAAATCACATGATTTTTGATATATTTATTATTGATTTATTCGATTAATAATTTTTTTGATTGATTAGATTCCATGTAATTTACATTTTGATTGAATATATTTAAAATAATTTTCTTTTGATTCACAATTAGTCTTCAGTAAACAGGGTTTACTCCTCTTAAAAGAAGTAATACAACAATTTAATAAAGAAAAGAAGGTGATCATTGATCAGGATAATAACCAATTGTTAGTGAATGGCCATCAACTTTAATGGTCTTTTTTAAGAAACTTATATTGAGTTAAATTCTAATGAGTGTCTGTCAATCTATTTGTTAAGAGTGGTTAAAAAAGTGGAAAATAACTAAAGATATAAATATTTAAAACCCAAAACATTAAACACGTGTCGACACAAACCAGAAAATCGATTTAATATTCGTTTAAATGGATTTAAATTTAGAAACAAATAATAAATAATAATTAAATAAAGACTTGTTTTTCAAATCAATTCTTATGAAATACGATCCTAAAGACCAATCTTTGTTAACTTCAATTGTAATTTATAATTAGTAATAGATTTTAAATGTTTTTCAGTTTATCTAAAAATGGATTTGAATATAATTAACTGATAAACGAGTCTATACTATGCTATACTATGTCTATACTGATAGAGCATCACATATATAATTATACTAATCATCTCTCTATTTCACAGAATTGCAGAATATTTGATTGTTTTTAGTGAAATAAATTGATAGCAAGTAATAAATACAACCATTTTATAGGAAAGTAATCAATTAATTTGATTAAAATAGGAATACATTTCGATTGAATACTTGAAATTGAAATCAATATAATATTTATTGATTATTATGTAAATTAAGATTTAATTGTCTTTATGTTTAAGATTGTGATTCAGATTGTGATAAACATTTCAAAATAGATGGAGACATCACTTTACATCACTTTACACAATATCATCGATTTTTTATATTATTTACTCATTGTTTAGTATTTAGAGAAACAATTGAAATCATATTTCAAACAATATATAAATATCTTATAAATTAATATTCAATAATCGATTGAATCTTAAATATAAGAAAATGAAAACATATTTACCTGAATTAGGTATGAGACAAATGAAGAGCTGTAAGTGACGGGAGGGAATTGAGTGCCCATTCCGGCCATATTTGACGGATTAGATTCAATAGACATCACTGACATCTCATCCGATGGCAGATATTTAATAAAATTTTCTGATATTGTTTTGAATTTTGAATTAAAAGTCTCTTCAAATGTGTTTTGGTTTTGAATGTTTTGGTGAAAATATTTATTGAAAATGAAGTGAAATCCAATAAAACGTTTGTTTCAATTAAAAGAGATGACAACTAATACATGAATTGGGTTTTTGATGATAATTGTATTCATTTAAGCCGATTGTCAACCAATGTTTGTTTAGTTTCACAGATGCAATGACTGTCCTCCTCCCAGTCCTTTCTCTGAAAAGAGTATTGAATGCAAGTGCGCTCACAATAAGTTCATTCACAAGAGTATCGCAAAAACACTAAAATTTGTGCTATTTTTAGACTTTTTCACAGACTTTTCATTTGAGTTGATATTAATTTAGGCGTCAAATGGCATACAATTACTTAAATTACTTCAAAAACATTATATATTCAAAAGATTTTCACATAAATTGCAACACTTTGTCTGTAAATAATAATTCAATGACCGAAAGTACCAAAATATTTGTCGATAACAAAGGTTGTTGTGGTTTTGTCTTTAGCCAACCGTAGAATAGAGTAGAGTAGAGTTGAAGAGTTTGTTAACCAATTCGTGGCGATAGTAATACGAGTGATAGAGTGATACAACTCTAATACATCTCTAATACAACTCTAATATTCTTTATTTTTGTTTCTTTTGAAGGCTTTTCAGAACTCTTTAAATGTTTTCTAAAAAATATATTAATTATTATTCATTCGTTTTTTGTTTTCTTTTCAAAAGTTTTAAAACTTTTTTATTAAATACATTTGGTTTTTGAAAACAAATGTTTGATTACTAGAGGAAATGTTTTTAGAATTTATAGCAAATAATAGCGCAAAAAGAGAAAACAGTGACAATAATCGGTGGAAAACTTATAATTGTTTTATCACTCATTGAGATTATGGTATCGCTATCGGTATATTAGAAAATGCAATTCATGTCACTTACATTAATGGCACAAATATCGGAACACTTAATCAAAACCGTTAAGCTATATTACCTGTGGATTACAAATTGTAGATGTCACATTTCACTCTTAAATATCCAAATAATATGAGAGACTTTCCTATATTTTAATCGGATTCCCACTAATTTTAAAGCAAAAAACTTTAGACGTAATACACTAAATATCACTAAATATGAGGCTTAGACAGTATTTTAATACGAGTTAATCCACTTCAAATCACTTATCAAATTACGTATCGGTGTTGTATTGACACAAACATATTACTTAACATAGTCTTCACAGAGGAAAAGATCTTAAATTCTAATTTGATTGAGAATTGATCAAGTACATGATCAAGGTACACTAATTTAATATATTGACTTTATTTATAAAATCAATTTTAAAAGTTTGAATCAATATTTTATTTAATAGTGAATGAATAAACCACTTTTGTATTCTGGATTAATTGCAAATCATTGCACTAAACTATATTAGATATCTAAATGATATGACATGATATCTATGCCGTATGTTTGATGAAATTATGTCCTTCCTATGTCATTATTTTGAAAATATCATGGGTACTATGGATTTTTTACATCCTATAATAATTTAATTCAGAAAATGTAATAAAAATATTAGAAATCTTTAATCGCTTCTAAAAATAGTAAATATTAATAGATTTTTGTGATTTTCAACGAAACAGAGTTATGTCAAACTGTTATGAGATTTAAGACAAAATCAAAACCTAATGCTATGGAAATCATTATAAAAATTATAAGAAACGAGTTTTGGTGACAATAATGTCGATTCATCATTCAAACATTTTCACAGAAAATACAGGGTCTCCGACCTCAAGGAATACAGGGGGCATAAAATAGTGGTTCCAGATTAACCAGCAATTCACATTTTATCTTAATTTCACATTAAAATCATTCTAACATTAAATAAAAGCTAAATATATACTATCTTTTCTTTAATTTAATGGTTAGTTTTATAGAAATACATTCAAACAATATTTGAAAAGGTAGTTCAAAATATAGGTCTTTTTTGATTATATTAAAATAAATAAAAATTAAATGAACTGATTATAGACTAAATGTGAAATATTATAATTGAGATGCATTAGGTTTCAGAGATTATTTCAATACTAAGTTTTTCTTTTAATTTACTTTTTCAACAAAAGAATTGATTTAATTACAGATTTATTTGAATGATTGGTCACACATTAAAAAACAAGAATCAAATGCACATCTTTGGTAAAAAGCATAAGCAATTTGTTATTCGGGATATTCCCTATTTTTTAGTCTGTGCCATATTTCAATTTCCTGTGCTCCTCAAGAAAATTATATCCTGCAAATATGTCCTAAAAACTAACAGCAGAATTGTCTGTTTGATTCTTTAGTATCTTATGGTAACTTTTTTAAGCGTTTTGTCAAAATCAGTGGATTTTCAGTTTAATACAAATTAAAGGAAAAATAAAATGAAAAATCATAAGCTATAGCATTAGTATTAGCAAGTTAATTTTTAATTTATAGAATATAGCAATCGTTATTTAAATATCCAAATGTATTCGGAGCTAATATAAAAATAATGTCGAATCTCACCTATACTTTGCGGATAGTCTTGAATTTTTGATCGGTTTTGTGGCGTTTAATTTGGAATCGATTGGATATTCGTTTAATTAAAATCCATTAAAATAATGAGTCGATTATCAGTTAAATTTTAACACAATTAAAGAGAATTAAAAAAAATAAAAGAAATAAAAAAATAATAATTTTTCTCATAAAAAGGTATGTCCTTCACAAACAAATAATAGAGATTTGGATTTAAATAAACTTTTTTTTCAATAATCTATTAATACAATAAATAATAGAAGAAATGGAGAAAATGTGATAATTTATAAGAAATAAGGAAAATATTTATTCCCATTATTTGGAACGTTTGGCATAAATTTCATTAACATATTATTGAATGGTTTGGAGCGACGGCAACGATGACGACGAGGAAGAAGAGGATTGTGTTCCCAATCCAACGATTCCTTTGACGTCAATCGCCAGGCATTCAAACGCTTGAAAAAAGATTCTCTGAATTGCTTAACATCTGAACACTCAATAAATTTTACACTAAAACTTCAAATTAAAGCCTTTATATTAAACGACGAAACCTTAAACATTTGAAAAATTAAATCTCTTCACTATTTTCGTGCTTTTATTGATAATTCAAATTCAGGGTTTCTCAAACTCCTCCACTTCATGGGGATCAGGTTCGCCATAAAATGATAAGTTCTTTGCTTTTTTACTTACCATCTCTTCCCAATAAATCTCTTGAGACAACTCATCTATTCTTTTTTTAAAGATAAGTATTATATTTATTTAAAAAAAAAGAGGATTAATCTCTTGTATATTTTTCTGTTTTCTCCCTCTGGGAAGCTCTGAACAAAACTTATTAAAATAATTAAATGAATATTATCTTCAATAAAAGTTATGTCGAAATTTTCTATTTGACTAACAGTCACACAATAAAATTTTTTTGATTGTCTTCTCAATAGTTTGTGCAATAGTTTGGATTCAAGTATTTTTCGCAAATTAAAACAATTTGTTTTCTCCTTTGAATCACATTCTGTTTAAAGCATTTCATTAAAATCTAAAATTAAATTCTTGAAAAAATCATGAGATCTATCGGTCATTCCTCTAACCCTTATTGAGTTTAAAAAGAGAGGACAAAACATTTTTCCAGTCGATTATTAAACAATTATATTATTATTATTATTATAATTGACGTCATTCAAGAATATTTGGAAAAATTCAAGTCTTATATAATTTAGAAGCTTTTGAGGCATTGATTTGTTAAACAACAAAACTATTATTGAAGGCTAACATTCCTAATATTCAATGACAAGCTTTAAATATAAGTCTGCAAAAAGAGAGGTCTATTTAATATTAGCATAAAAAACCAAATTATTAAATTCGTTGATTTCCTCAGTACCTAAAATAGATAACTAATTAAATATCAATTGAATTAAATTTTATGTAAATTCAATGAACAGATTCCAGAAAAAGCTGAGCATTTAAACTCACTTTTCATATGATTACAAAAACTTGATATTCTTTGCGCTAAATCTTGCGATCGATTTATGATAATCTCATTGAAATTAAATCCAAATATTATTGAAAATTATTCTTTTAAATTGAGATTTGAATTATTAAATCAAAATTTTATAATTAATATGAAATAGAATTTAAATTTTTAATTAAAAAATTATTTGAAGACTCGATTCAAATGAAATAAGATATTAATTAATCAATTCTTTAATCGAATGATTCGATGAGATTTTCTTTTATTAGTCATTAAATGAAAGATTTAATTAATTTAAATTATATGACATTTCGCTAAATGGCGTTATCTTCTTATTTCGCAACTGAAAGTAGGAGACAACCTGTCACAGGACATAACCAGAGGACACAACTATTATTATAGTTTTAGATAATTCAGTTTAAATGTTTAAAATCGATTAAAAAAATAGTTATACCCCTCAAGTATATGTTGGAACTCCTAATGATGTACCCCTATTGTATAAGAGGTGCTAACCCTTTCCCGAACACTGAGTTCATGTATAGTATTACATATGGTTTTTATCCCCTCTTGACTATCATTAGTCTAAAATGTGTTTCACTTAATTAGTTATTCAGAAATAAATGATTTATTTAATGTTAAGATATAAAGACATAAAACTCGTGTTTTTAATAGAGTTAAGGAATAAAATAGAGATATATTTGAGTCCTTGAATTGCTGTCAATTAAAATCAATTGCATTTAATTTGAGAACAATTTTCACATCAAATCTTCGATTGAATTGAATTTATTTGTCAACAAATTTATGTTTTATTTAATATATATTTTGTATTAAAATATTTCTTTCAAACATTAGTTGAGAAAAAAATGATTAAAATTAATTAAAACTCCATTTTTTGGTCACTTTTTTCAATAAGATTTCCTTTAAAATCATTTTCAATGTTTTGAATAAAAGTTTTGAATGTTTTGATGGATTCATTCAAATCTGTTCTCTCGAAAGCTTTTTTGGTCAAAGAATTTGAGTCAATATTATCGTCGATTTGCTTACAGAGAGCGCTCACATTCGGCACAAGGAATGGATCGAAGGAATCGATTCGATCGAAATCAATGGGAACACAGATTCTACCGGTTTTCGGGTGAACAGAGAATGGAGTCTTCAATAAATGGTTGAGACCTTTGGTTACATTTATATCAAGTCTGGGATAACATAACTGAAGCATAACTTCTTTAATAAAATGTTTGTTCTTTGCTTTTGAAGAACGATTGTCAATACCATAGAAATAGGCTTCAGTCGTGTCCTTCAATTTTTGCCATTTTTTGGCACTTGTTTTCAATTTTGGATCCGAAAGAGTGGTTCTAAGAATTTGTTTCAATTCTGGATCAGCGCAGAGGTCTGTAATTGTTGTCATCTGTTGATTGGTTTCAAGTATTTTCTGTTTGTCGCACATCAATGACACGAAATATTCTTCGATTACACGAAGCGCTGACTCAATACTCGGGTGAATACCGAAGTGTCCGTCAAAAGAGACTTTCTTAGCCTTAAACTCTCCGCCTTCGATGACATTCAAATATTCTGCGACTGAAGAACGAGTTTCTGCCACAAGTTTTCGCGCTCTTTGGTCAGAGACCCAGCAATGTATTCCTCTTCGACCTGAGTATACCCAAAGCAAGTGCTTGAAACCAAAGTCCTCTCTTAGGGCCCGATTCAGGATTTTAGCCGCAATTATCATAAAAGGCCAACATTTGGGGCAAATATCAGCGCCCGTACAACAAGTCCTAACGTCGTCGTAATCAGTCATATCGATATCGAATACCAGTTCTCTTTCTTCGGCTTTAAATACCTCGAGAATCAAATTTTTAGAATCTTTTGGTCTAATGTTATAAACGGGTCCGATATCTATCTTTTCAGGTATTTTCGAAAGAATCGATTTCTCCAATTCGTTGCAATCGGCGAATGACTGGTAGCGGAGGTATATATCACCCGAAAGACAGAAAGAAAACTCTCGTCTCTCAAAGTAATCCTTTTCTTCTGTAAAAAAGAATTAATAAATAAATTCAAAACATTTGACAAAAAAAAACTATTTTTTCATACGATTTCCATAAGAAAGCCATCGATGAAAAAGTTTGTGCGGAAATAAAAACCGATAATAGGCTTGAAGTTGTTCCGGAAGGTTCTGTCGCTCGTATTCAACCATTTCTTAATGATTCTGAAAATAATAATTAGTTTTAAACTTTAATCAAATCCAATATTTGGCTCAATTTAAATATATTTCTTGTAATCAAAGATTTGGTTAATCAATGAAAACAAGTTTAGGCGCCAAAAGTCAAACAAAACACAATTTAAGACAAAATCAGGAATCGTTCAGACATTACGTTAAGAAAACAATTTCAAAGAATTCTTACAGAATCTGATCTTAATATTTGTCATTTGATTTCTCTCTTAATTGAATTTTATTCAAATATTTTGTCAAATGTTTTGTCAAAATGTTTTTCTTTGTTTAAATAAATTCAAAAATAATATGAAAAATGACTAAAATTGAGTGAATTTAAGTGAAAATATGTTTGCAGTGAAAGTGAAAAGTTTTGTTGATTTATATTTAGTCGTTATTTGTATAATATTTGGCAAACATTTCATTGGATGAAAACAAATGAAAGATAAGACAGAAATCAGCCATAAATGCATTGAAATTGTAATCAATTAATGAAATAATCGATTGATTTGTTTATTAATTTAATTGATTTTTAGTCGATTTGATGTTTAATCCATTATTTGTATGAATTTAATGTGAAAATCGTTTAAATATATAAAAGCGAAAAATGGCCGACAATTCAGATAAAGATAAACAAAATGACATTCAATCGACAAATGATAACGATTTGGAACTCGAGATTAAAGATAAACAAGAATTGGATAACACTGAAGACGTGAAGGACATTGAAGAAGATTCACAGGATGTCAAGTCATCTGATTTGGTGAGACTTCAGTCGATTATAAAACTTATTTAAAAGGATTTCAAATGACTTTATTTTTATATTTATTTTTTTAATAATTAATTTTTTTTATTGATTTCTTTGATTTCGTTATTATTTTTATTTGATTTTTGTTTTTCTTCTTTTTGTCTGAATTATAGGTAAACCCTATTCCAAGTCCGGTAAGAATTTATTCAATTTAATTATCTTTTGTTTTGTTTTGTTATTGAATTAGAAATTAATTTTTCTTTAAAAACAAATTAAGATTTATATAAAATTTTTGACAAAATTGTGATCAATAGGAAAGTGAATCCGAAAAGCGGTGCACTTCTGCTTCAAATGCCGGCGAATCCGAGTACGAGAGCGCTGACGACGAAGAAGTTAAACGATTGGACTCTTTTGAAGACACGACTGAAGAACAACCAAATGATACTTCAAAAGATTCAAATGTAGAAAATATTCCTCAAATTAGTGACAATTCTTCAGAATTTACTGAAAGTCAACAAAATATTGAAACGAATGAACAGAAAGATATTCCGAACAAAATTCTTGACAATTCTGAGACAAATGTAGAAAACATTTCTCATCAAAGAACTGAAGATTCAGAGAATATTCCAGAGAATGATATTTCTCTGAAAGAAGAGAATATCTCTGAAGAGCCAAATCTAAACAATAATTGTAATCAAAGTTCAGATAATTCTGAAGAAAATATAGAAAAAGAAATCATTGAAAGCAATCACATCGAGTCTAAAGATATCGAAGAATCAGATGAAAATGTAGAGAAAAATGATCCAATTATAGAGAGTAATGAAGTTCTAGAAGAGAATGACAAAGAAATCAATGAATTGATTGACGAAGAGGGCGGTCACGAACAGATCGCTGATATCGACGACGAATATGAAGACGTCGATGACTCAGAAGAATGCTCTGACAACAGCCTTGACAATCAACAAATGGCTGACAGAGACAATGATGAAATCGATGCTGAAGAGAGACAACAGGGAGACGGAGAGGTCGGCAAACATTTGATTAGTTTTTTTAAAAGATTTCTTTTAATAAGTTTTTGATTTATAGGAAAGCAATGACTCGCAGACCAACCAAAGAGACAAGTCTTTAGATCACGACGAAGACAAACGCAATCCTCAATATATCCCTAAAAAGGGGCCGTTCTATGAACACGACGACAGGGCTATGGCTGCCATTGAAGGAGAAGTTCCTGAAACAGTTGTAATTGAAAAAACTGAAGAAACGCCTCCCAAAGCAGTGGTTATCGCAAATAAACCGATTGAAACAGAAATCACTCAAAAGAAACCCAAGAAAAAGGTTTGGGTTGAGGGCGATAAGTGGGGTCACGACCTCTTTCGTCCAGATGAACAGACACCAAAATCCAAGGATGAATTGGTCAACATTTATGGCTATGATATACGAAATGAAGACAATCCACCGAAAGCCAGAAGGAAACGTCACTATGCGAGGGGTCCCATAAAATATACGCGTCAGTGGCAGGACGAGAATGCATACGGAAGAGGTAGAACATCACCACCACTTCCTGAAAATGTCAGAAATGAGAGAAAAGACCGCAAAGAACCCAATGATAAAAATGAGAGATCAGTTCAAAGATTAGATTCAAATGAGCGCATACCTAAAGACCGTTCAAGTAGTGAACGGCCTAATGAACGCATCGATGAATCTAAACAGAGGGACGACCGCAAAGAATTTGATAGAAAAGAAAGTTATGAACGAAGAGATATTTATGAGAGAAAGGATAGAATCGATCGCAAAGAGAGATCCGATCGAAGAGATAAACTTCGAATGCATGACAGGAGTGAACGAAGCCATCGCTCGGAGAAAACCAATGAATTCAGTAATAAAAAGGAAAGGTTTAGAAACGACAGACCTCTCAATGAAAACCGAAAATTTGATTACGAAGAAAGTGTTGACCGAAGAGATAAACCCTTTTCTAACGATGACTTTCCGGAACTACCGATCAATGATTTGCGTAAAAAACTGAATTCAAACCAAAGTAGTGGACAGCAGGAGGTTTGGAAACCCAGTCATCGATTTAGTGGCGAAAGTGATGACCAAACAACAAATGAATACAAAACAGAACCCATGAAAATCATTGAAGCCATTGAACACAACAACAGAGTGGTCGCACATAATAACGATCCCACCTCTCCTAATGTGGTCCGAACTCTGACTTTTGAAAATTCAAAATATTCTCAAAGAAAGTCTTCGACTAATTATGACTACGAAGAGGAAAGATCTTCCTCTGGAAGGCCCCGAACCAGGAAGAGTGCAGATGCTATTGAGAACTCTGGGCGACCCATAAGGAAAACCACTAATAACTTAAGTTATCAAAACTTTAGTCATGAAAGGAAAGAACCGAACGATAATTATCGCAATAATAGAAATAATGTGAGAACTGAACGCTCAGACGGACGGACAGAACGTACTTTCATTTCAGAGGAAACCAATAGAAATGTTGAGCGATATTATGAGGACGACTACAGAACACAAAGAGACAGAGAATCCAATTATATTATTGAAGCTAATGTCGGCCTTCAAAAGATGTCCATCGAAGACAAGTCCCACGTCTTAAACAGGACTGCAGATAACGAACAGACGCGGCCTAAAAGGTATTCTTCTCTTAGACAACAACAGCAAAGAGTTATTCCCGAAAATATTGGGAATATCGGACCCAATACTCAAATACAACAGACGAGTGATAACCACAATATAAATGCGCATCAATTCTATGACTCGCATACAATACAAACGACTGCTTTTTATGCGGAGACGCCATCCCCTCGAACCACTTATCACACATTTATCTCTCCCACCGCTACAGATGGTGGCTCTCAAAGCCATCCCTCGACTTTTATGCAACAACCGATACCACAACCCCTTCAGCAAAGATATATACCGCAACCAAATCCTTCGACAGGTGCTGGAGATAATACCAGATATATACCAACAGCAGTTCCACCTAATGTAGTGACAGCTCCCGTTCCTACCCCTCAAATTGCTCAGTCTATACCTCAATCAGGACCAGTACCACCTCCTCCTCAGCCAGTAATACCTGCGCCGCCGCCCGGAACTACATATATTCCTTCAGTGAGTTTCCCTTCTGGTTATCCGCAATTTCCTCCGGCGCCTCCTCCGACACACGTACCTCCGGGATATCCGGGTCATGTGGCCGCACAACAGCCATCTCCGCATCAATTGGCAGAACTGTACAGAGGAGGAGTCACTTATTATGACACTCAGAGTCAACAGCAAAACGCTATTCGGCAAATACCACAAAGACGTCCAAAGGCTGCCATACCTATAGTTCCGCCCCCTGACCCCCATTCCAGTGAAGGCGATGGAGACAAGTCTTATGTATCTGTAAATAGTTAGGAGTGTGTCCTCACTTGAAATGGAATTTTGTTTAATTTGTTCAGTTTTTAGTTTAATTTTGTCATTTGTTAAGCAATTCTTATACCATATCCTCAAACACTCATAAATTGTGTGCAATCTTTTGATTTGCATTTCATTACAATATTTTGTGTATTATTTAACTATTATTTAATTATTTCTAATATTTTGCACAAAAAGAGGAATCAATTGTTTTCTCAATTATTGAATACCAAATACACCACAAAATCAATTGAATTATGCGATTAATTGTATGAATGATTCGGTGCTTAACTTTATTTAATAGAAGTTTGAATTTCAATCATAAGTTTTTAAGATTTTTCTAATTATACCTAAAATTAAATAAAATATTAATCGATGACTAATTTTCTCTAATTTTTAGTGTATTTCGTATTTCACTGTATTTTCAAAGTTTTCGTAAAGTTTTAAACTTTTTGTTTTAAAATCAATTAAAAAGAAATAAAATAAACATTTCTTTCAATTAATTAATTATTTGATTATATGAGAGACTCAACAGTCGGTCACTCTTTCCATTAATTTTCTTTTTTTTTTCAGATAACATATACAGTATCTGAAGTGATAACACATCTGAAGTGAGAATATCACGAAACTCATGCAATTCAGTGACAGATGTTTTACTCTTTTACAGTCAAATCGCTTTAATTTAGTTATTACTAAAACTTAAGTAAACTAAAAGTTATTCAAAATCAAATTCAAAGTAAATTAAGTTTTTAAATGTCAAACCAAAGATTAAAAGAATATAATATCAAAATATATTTATTAATAGATTTATATTCAGTGGTTAATCACTGATTGCTTAAGTTTAAGTTGGAATCAATCCATTAGCGGTTATAAAGATTATACAAAAAGATCTAACAAATCATATTCTTGAAGGTATTAAGACTTAAGTTAAGAG